>MPUH01000624.1:0-42909 GCA_001970955.1 Stentor coeruleus
CGACAGACTATAGAAAACTATATCACAAACCCTCTTCCTCCTGATATTTTCACCAAAAAACTCTCTGTCGAAACTAATCTTGACCTTGATAAAAAAACCTATAAACTTCAACTTCTTCTAAACACTATATCATTATCCCCTAATTCTGATATCACAAATCCTTTCCTATCATGTCTTTCAAACCTTCCTATACAAACATTAAGAAAACATCACAATTATATTATAAAAAGCTTAAATGACCTAATCCACAAATTCTTCTATAAAAAAAAAACTGTTCTAATCAAACATTTATCATCACAATATAACAAATTCCCATCTTATACAGTAGCTGAAGACCTTGAAAAAGCTAAAATTATTGAAGAATTAGAGAATTTGTCTATAAAATACACACTTTGTCTTGATAAATGCGTAAAATGCGACAATTATTGTATATCAAATTTTATGCATACTAAAGATTGTGATTGTAATACTAATCATAAATGCGCATATAAATGTCAGAAATGCAAAGGGGGGAATATTGAATGTGAACTTTTAGCAGGTCATGAAGGTAAGCATTTATGTTCTATAAAAAAGCATATGTGTGGGAAAAAATGTTCTGTTGATGATTGTTTTGAGATCTGTGGAGAAAAAAATGGACATTATGGTTGGTGTAAATGTAGTAAAAAAATTCATGAATGTTTGGAATTATGTGCAATGAGTGAGGTTTGTAAGAATAAATGTAGGGAAAGTAGGTTTGATCCTCATAGTATTCATGATTGTGGGCAGAAATATTGTTCTTTTAAGTGTGTTCTTTGTAATAACTTTTGCACGAATAGTGATCATTTTCATGATATGAAGTTAACTGAAACAGTAAAATTGCCTAATGGTGAAGAAATTAAAGCACATTTGTGTGCATCTCCTCATCGATGTATAGAAAACTGTTATAGTAATGGATCTTGTTATGTAGAAATGAAACATACAATAAGAGAGTATAAAAATGCGCATAATACTATAAACTATATATATGTCGAGCAATATCCAGTGACTAAAAAATGTGCAGTGTTAATTCCTGCTGGAAATTTATCTCATTCAGGGCTTCATAAATGCGATAAAGCTACTGAACATATGTGTCAATCAAAATGCCGAGACTGTTCCTGTTTCTGTAGTAAACCTTTAAACCATTTAGGTCCTCATAGTTCTGATTCACATAGAAACAAAGTTAATTGTATTTACTTATCAACCGAAAGTATAATCTCAAAAGAAATAGACACCGAAAATGGAGCGACAATGTGTAAATTTGATGCAGGCGAAGTTAGTCAGCCAGAAAATTGCACAAGTTGTTGTCTAAGAAATGGTAGAGGCCATAGTCATCCATTAATATGTAAAGGGGGGAATTTATGTTTAGAAATCTGTAGACCAGGTAAAGCTGTTCATAGTAATGAAAAATATTATAAAGGAGAAAATCTTGATGAAAACAGTTATGATCTTATATCATGTACAGCATATTGGGAATTACTTGGATGGCAAGCTCCAGTATATATAAAAAATCCAGAAAAACAAGTATTCCTAGACAAATGCAACTATTTTTGCAATCATGAAAGCCACAACGACCAAATTTTCTGTGAAAATTTGGCTTTCCATTGTCTTTCTGACCTCCGATCTGACCATAATTTCCCTTTATGTTCTCACAAAGATTTTTTTTCTCATGATATAGTTTTTATTATTGATAATACCGCAAGTATGGGTTCATATATACTTGAAGTTAAAAAAGTTATTGATAGTCTTATTACAAAATGGAGAAAAAATGATGATATGCGTTTTGGAGTTGTTGGGTATACCGATCATGGTGAAGCATGTGGGCATCTTGATCCAAGTAAACCTGTAATTGTATATCCAAATTCAAAAATATTAAAGGAATCTAATACTAATGAAGCTATTGAATTTATTAAATCAATGGAAACTTTAGGAGGAGGAGTAGATTATGGTGAGGCAATGATTGATGGAATAAATGAAGCTGTGACTATGAAATTTAGAGATAATTCAAGAGCACTTTTTATTGTTGTTGCTGATGATTGTCCTCATGGTGAAGAGTTTCATAAGAATGTTTTTTATAAAGAAGGATGTCCTTGTGGGATTTATTGGAAAAAATTATTGAAGGATGTTAAAAGTTTGAAAGGGATTTTGATATTGATTGTACTTAGTGATCAAGAACTTGAAAATACTATTTTGCTGTTTGGTCAGGAGTTGGGTAATAACTTTTTAGCTAAGAGGCTTGTTGATATTGAGAATTTTAATGTGGAAGTTACGGGCACGGTTTCGAGGATTATTAAGAAAGACCTTGAGTTCGCTAGAGGGGCTGAATGGGTTTTAGGTGTTTAGGTTTAATTATTATCAATTTAGATGGTTTTTATTGGGTTTAGTATGAATTTGTAAGATTAATTGAATTGTATTCTTATCTAATTAAAAAACTACGCACTCCGCATCAATGCATTCAACAGAATCATCACTTGCATCAAATACAATTCCATCAATAGTATCTGAAAATGCATAAGTCTCCTCTGGCATGAATTCATTTTCTACAATCTCAAAACTATCCATGTCCATCTCTTCCTCATCATCCATATCATCAAATTCATCAAACATTACATCATCATCTACTTCCAAGCTTTCTTCATCAAAAATATCATCTTCTTCTAAACTTACTTCAGTCTCTAATTCAGGTATATCTTCGGGTACATCTTCTAAATCTTCTTGAGTATTTGAATCATCATCATCTTCTTCTAAACTTACTTCAGTCACAAAGTCAGGTATATCTTCTAAATCTTCTTGAGTATTTGAATCATCATCATCTTCTTCTAAAATTACTTCAGTCTCTATGTCACTTGTATCTTCTTCAATACTCTCAGGTGGCATCTCATCTTCTGTATCACTTGTATCTTCTTCAATACTCTCAGGTGGCATCTCATCTTCTGTATCACTTGTATCTTCTTCAATACTCTCAGGTGGCATCTCATTTTCTGTATCTTCAGTTGTTGTGTCAATATCAGAAACTTCTGTTGAAGTTAAATCTTCAGTTACTGAACTTTGAGAATTTGTCTCTCCACTGAATTTAGAGCTGTCTGAAGTATCTGATGATGTAGTATCTGATGATGTAGTATCTGATGATGTAGTATCTAATGATATAGTATCTGTATCTGGAGCTCGATCTGATGATTCCTCACTTTGATCAATTTCAGTAATTTCATTATCTGTGTTGTCGTCTGATACTGCATCTATATCTGTGCTAACATTATCTGTAGTTTCACTATCTTCTGTTGCAAAAGTGATTGTTACATCCATGTCAACTTCAACTTGTATAACATCACTTTCTGATTCTGATTCTGAGACATCTGTTATTTGTTCTGTTAAGTTTTCTGTAGTATCTAGAGTATTTTCAGAGTTATCTTCGGTTGATTCTGATATTAATTCATCTTCACTCTCACTATCAGCTGCTGATTCTGGAATCAAATCATCATCAGCTTCAGGATCTAGTTCAGCTTCAATTTCTTCAACAACTTGATCAGAAGCATCTTCTATATTTTCCTCAGATCCTTCAATAACACTATCAGTTTCTTCATCAGCAGCAGATTCAGGTATAAGTTCATCATCAGCTTCAGGATCTAATTCAGCTTCAATTTCTTCAACAACTTGCTCAGAAGCTTCTTCTATATTTTCCTCAGATCCTTCACTAACACTATCAGTTTCATCATCAGCAGCAGATTCAGGTATAAGTTCATCATCAGCTTCAGACTATCAATTTCCTCGTCAGCAGCAGATTCAGGTATAAGCTCATCATCAGCCTCAGGATCTAACTCAGCTTCAATTTCTTCTATAACCTGTTCAGAAGCATCTTCTTCAAATCCTTCAATTTCACTATTACTTTCTTCAGTATCTTCAGCTGATGCAGGTATTAGTTCATCATCAGCTTCAGGATCTAATTCAGCTTCAATTTCTTCAACAACTTGTTCAGAAGCTTCATCTATATTTTCCTCAGATCCTTCAATAACACTATCAGTTTCTTCATCAGCAGCAGATTCAGGTATAAGCTCATCATCAGCCTCAGGATCCAATTCTGCTTCTATCCCCTCTACAACTTGCTCAGAAGCATCTTCTATGTTTTCTTCCGATCCTTCATCACCACTATCATCAGTACTTTCAGCCGATGCAGGTATTAATTCATCTTCAGTTTCAGGGTCAATCTCAGCTTCAATCTCTTCAACAACTTGTTCAGAAGCATCTTCAATATTCTCCACCGATCCTTCAACTTGACTCTCTTCCTCATCATCATTAGCAGATTCAGGTATAAGTTCATCATCAGCCTCAGGGTCAATCTCAGCTTCAATTTCTTCAACAACTTGTTCAGAAGCTTCTTCAGCATTAGCATCAGATCCACTATCATTATCTTCAACATCTGCTGTAGATTCTGAAACTAACTCATCCTCAATATCAGAATCCATATCATCTTCTGTTATCTCAATAGTTTGTTCTGAATCATCATCAATATCATAACTACTAGCCAATTCACTATCAGATTCAATACCAAGTTCAGAAAGTACCTCACTAACAACTTCTTCATCACTTTCATCATCATCATCATCAGCAGTCTCAGGAATGAGTTCATCTTCAGTTTCAGGTTCTATTTCAGCTTCTTGTTCATTAACAACTTGTTCAGAAGCATCTTCAGAAACTTCAGAAGTCTCAGCTGACACTTCATCAGTACTTTCAACAGGAGCATTATCAGGAGGTTCTTCAGTATTTGTATTTAAATCATTATCTTCAACTTCATCAACATTCTCTTCAGATACTATTTCATCATCAGATTCTCCAGGAAACCCTTCATCCTCCATATCATCAGGTCCATATATCTGATCCCCGCCTTGTATTGCCCCTCCATCTTCTGATATACCAGGTTCATCTTCAGTAACTTCTTCTTTATCTGCATCACCTTCTACTTGATAATCAGCTATTAATTCAGTATCATCAATTTCTTCATCATTATCTTCTGATATTGAACTTTCATCACAATCATTATCAATACAAGTTGATTCTGTATCCGTAGATTCTTCACAATTTGTAAGAGAACAGTCTTCTTCAGTATCTGAAACTTGAATCAAAGATTGTTTTGATTGAGATAAGGGTGATAGAATGGATTGATGAGAAATTAAAGATCCATAACAAAGGAATAGAAGTGCTATAGTAAATAATCTACTTGTCACCATTTATTATTTTTGTAATCCGTTTTTATCAAAAGAAAGTGAAAAAGTGGGCATTGAAAGATAATTTTTGTTTTGGAGGCCAAATCTATATCTAATTTTTTTAAACCTTCCAAGCTCTTATATATTTATTTTAAAAAACCCAAATTATAAAAAACAATCACACTTTTGTTTTCAAGTCAATAATCTTATCCTTCTTTTCATAAAATATTCAAATATTCAAATAATCATCTAATGATTTTTTATCCTTCTAATTACCTAATTAATACGTGACAACACATTCATCTTCACTACAAGCAACAATAGCGCCATCATCAGTATTTTGCCCATCAACCATATCTTCTTCTTCTTCTTCTTCAACAATTATTCCTGTTTCCATATCACCATTTTCAGTAGTTGTAGTCTCATCACTCATACTTCCAGCTGTAGTAGTCTCACTTGAATCCTCTTCCTCTAAGACTACCGAGCTTTCAGTTTCTGTAGAGGTTGAATCAGTAACAACACTAACAGAATCATAGCTTTCAGTACCTTCAATAGTTTCAGAATCTTCAGCATTAGTTTGTTCATCAACATCCACATCAGTATTATTTCCTTCAGTCTCATCACCTGCTTCATTATCATCAGTTGTTGTATTATCAGAACTATCTGATGGTTCTTCAGTATCAGGAATCCCAGTTGTTGATACATCAGTTTCTAATTCTCCTTCTGTTCCTTCTGTTCCTTCAGTACCTTCAGTACCTTCAGTTTCATCTCCTGTAATACTATCTTCACTATCATCAGCTATAGTATTTTCAACACTATCATTACCTGAGTTAGTTTCTTCAGTATCAGTAACTTCACTTGTCTGATCTTCAACATCCATATCAGCATTGTTACCTTCTGTATCATCATTAACTGCATTATCATCAGTATCATTACTTGTATCTAAAGTATCAGAAACTCCAGTTGTTGTTACATCAGTTTCTAATTCTCCTTCAGTTCCTTCAGTCATATCACCAGTTGTACTATCCTCACTATCATCAGCAACTGTATTTTCAATACTATCATTTCCAGAATTCACTTCTTCAGTATCAACAACCTCATCATCAACCTCAATATCCGCATTATTCCCTTCAGTATCATCACCAGTTATATCATCCTCACTATCATCAGCAACTGTATTTTCAATACTATCATTTCCAGAATTCACTTCTTCAGTATCATCTTCAGTATTATTCCCTTCAGTCTCAGTCTCTGCTGCTGTATCAGGTACAAGTAAATTATCAGTCTCAGAGCTTGCATCAGGTTCATCAGCATTATCTTCAACAGCTTCTACTTCAACATTCCCAGGTGGTTCATTAGATACATTATTCTCAGTATTATCTTCTGGCGGTTCAGTTTCTTGTTCTTCTTCTTCTTCAACAACTTCTTCAGTATCACTAACAACATCATCTGATTCTCCTGGAAGTCCTTCATCTTCCATATCATCAGGTCCATATACTTGATCACCTCCAGCAAAAGCTCCTCCATCATCAGCAAGTCCTGTATCAATCACAACAACTTCTTCTTCAACAGTTTCAGTTGTTTCTTCTAAATCTGAAACTGGAGCAACTTCTTCTTCATCTGAGTCTACGTTTGAGTTTGTTGTAGAGTAGTCATCTGAGCATGCAGTACCATCAGCAAGAACACAATCATCTTCGGTAAGATGGGTTTGGAGAAGTTTTATTGAGGAAATATCTTGAGAATTAAGCTTGAGTTGGTTGGTGATATAGGCTGATTGGCTTAGAGTTAGGAATAAAAGAGCTAAAAAGGTTGATTTTACCATTTTAATATATCCGTTTTGAATTGTGGTCAATATAGGTTGTGATGTTTGGTAAAGGGATAAGAAAAGTATGATATTTAGGATCTTGATATGCTGTTTTTGAGATAAAATCAAACTTTTTAATAAAAGTTGTTAGGTAAATAATGATATTTTGTGCTAAAATAGATGCTCAAAAATGTATCCTATTTATGACATGGGATTGGATATAAGGAAAATTAGACTTTTTTATATGGAAACTAGCTTGAAGAGAAATTATATGATTTATTTTAGGTGCTAAAGTTTGCATTAACTTTTTTGGTTTTATAAAATAAAAGGTCTATTTTATTAAGAAAAAGATGATTTAATTGAATTAATTGTAGCATTTTATGCTTAAGGCTTAGGAATTTTATATTAACTTAAGTTCGAGAGATAATATATATGAAGTGTTTTATTAAAATTATATGACAAAAGTATTTTAATATAGTAATCAGGAGCTATCTTAATAAGGAATCATTAACAATATGCATAAGTATTATTATATGACTATTGCATTGCTACTTTATAAACTGTCTTAGTTTTGATATTAGCCTAATATTAATTTATCTTATCTTGAATTGTAATGGACAACTAATATTTTCTTCACAAAATCCTAATTTCTAATTTTCTACACAACTAAAATACCAAAAAATCATATTTTTATGCACAAACTGTTATAAAACAAGTATTTTTTCCAACTAGTCTTTTTTGTGATTGCAAACCAAAAATAAAAAAACCAATAAAAAAATATGCAAATAAAAAAAGAGTTTTTAAACCTTAGATCTTATCAAATGGCAATTCTCTTTTTGAGTATGAGAAATTCTTAGCTTCCATAATTTTTTTAAGTTGCAGTAAGCTCAGCTTGCATTTGAAATTACTATTAAGTTTTTTTATTTCCATCTATTAGTATATTTTAATCCTTCTGATACTTTATAATCTACTTAAACCTATAGTTGCTCAAAATTTCTAGCTAGAGAATGATTTTTGCTATTTCAGATATTTTTACTATTTATTAGTAATATTTATCTGAACCTTTATTTATAGTTTTAGAAATTGTATTCTGCGTTTTAGTATGGATGTTTATTAAGTTGGGGATAAAAAGCACTCATAAAAAATAATTAGAGGAAATCACAAGCTTGTTTTATATATTCAATAATTCACCTGTGATTTTATTTAGATTATATAGACTAGTTTAGAAAATATTTTTATTCCTTATGCTTTTGTTTTTAGGGTTTGTAGATTTTTATTATCTTTAATAGCTGTTATGCTTTTAAGGTAAATTTATATACTAGTGATGACTAAAATATTGTAACAACTTTTTATGAGTCAAAAAATTTTTGGCGGTATTAAGTTTGATTGTCTTTAAAGTAAAGTTGATGAGTTTCTGATATTTTGATACTCTGCATTTTGGGTTACACTTGCTATGCAGAAGATAATAAATGTTTTGAGTATTTTCGCTTAAGAATTTTGAAATATCATTATATAAATTATTCACTTATTACTAAACATTGTCAACTTTGTTGCTGATATTCTAAAATGATTATTTTTCTTATAATTTATAATGATGGGGTTTCCCTTAGAGAATAGGTGCTAAAGTTATGGGCTATAATTATGAAGTAACTTAGAAAAACTTGAATTTTCTATTCTATTTCAAGATGGTTATCACTTATATAACTTCAAACTGTTACTTTAAGTGTTCTACCTGAAGATGGCCCATTTCACACTTAAAATCTAAACCCATCCTCCAATAACCAAAAAATATTTTCCATTCTTCATCCTTAAACAGCAATTCAGCTTAATCCTCCCTTCCACTTTTTAAATAATCCGCATTTCCACCTTTATCCTCTTTTTCCAATCCTCACAAATTCTTTCATCCTTTTATCTCTCTTAACTCATATCTTCAAATGTTTATCAATACAAAAAAACCTAAGCCCCCTACAAATAATATAAATGTCTTATTTAGAAGAGTTCGTAAATAGCATTGGGTACCTGCCTGGAGAAGTCTGCAGGTCACTTGAACTAATAAAACTTCTCGACGATAATGCAAAAGCTATAACAGAAGAGCTGCCAATTTTATCAGCCCAATACTTTTCAAGCTTAGAAAAAGAGCAAGGAAAAGTAATTGAAAACGCTGATGTCCTTCAAAACATAAGGAATAAACAGCAAAAAGCTCTAAGTTTATCAGAAGAGAAAATTGCTGTAAGTAAACAACTTTTAGATATGATTGATTTCCATACAAGCAAACTTAAACAAGATTTAGAAGCTTATAAGAAAGAAGTAGCTAATGAAAATGAAGCTGCTGAGGAGAAGATAAATAAAAAACAAAAGAATGAAAGGACGATAATGGATATGGAAATGCCTATGACAATGTTTATGGATAATCCTGAAATGCAAGATAGTTTTGATATGCAGAATGATGAGAATAAAACATATTGTTATTGTGGAAAAGGGTCTTATGGGGAGATGATTGAGTGTGAGAACCCAAATGTAATTATTATGTAGTGTAAAAGAGAATGGTTTCATATGGAATGTGTTGGTTTATCTAGC
The DNA here is from genome assembly GCA_001970955.1 of Stentor coeruleus. NCBI lineage: Eukaryota > Ciliophora > Heterotrichea > Heterotrichida > Stentoridae > Stentor > Stentor coeruleus. The sequence goes on from MPUH01000624.1 coordinate 9,595, forward strand.
CAGCCAGGAGGCTCATGGTTCTGTGATGACTGTGCAGATGCTAAAAAAAAGTCTTCATCTAAATCATAGTAAAGTCAAAAACATCAAATAATCAAAAATTAACATTTAAAACTACAATAGTATCAATACTAAAAATCTTCTGAAAAGACCCCTTTGGGTGTTTATAATTTGGTTAGCTTTGATTTATATTCAACCTTTTCCTAGGTCAACCTAAAAGCTTATATTAAATTTGATATAAAATAATATTAGTCTTGTAAATGTCATATGATAATTGTTATTTCGAATATACTTATAAATTATATATATAAACTGTTAGTTTAAACCAAAAAAATCATATATTAATTGCATAAAAACAAAAATATTATCATCACTACCAAAATTCATTTATCTCTAAAAATTTCTAATCCACAAACTCTATTTTTTTAACCTAACTTTTACTAATATTCACACTCGAATTCTTCTTATAAAACCTAATCAAAACCCTAACATAATATCTTATTTTAAACTATCTATCCTCCAAGCTTTTACCAACTCCACATGGAACTGAGCATCAAATTCTTCATCAACAACCTGTTGTATAAAAAACTCCGTCCTATCCGTTTTCTTCTCAACTTTTTTCTTAAATTCCTTATCAATCAAATACCTATCCTCCAGTCTATTAACCATCTCCATCAACTTATTCTTAAAATCCAAAACAACATTCTGCATATTCACCCTTTTCTCAGGCTCGATAATCTCAATATTCCCTGAATTCACAGTAAAAGAACTTATCAAATTCGCTTCTAAATGATCAAATTCATGCATAAAAACCCTAGCTTTAAACCCTTTTAAGCATTCTTGTACATATTCACCTTCTAAATTCATATATTCCACAATAGCATTATCATATCTTGGAATAAGTGCTTTTATATAAGGAAATGATGGACATTGTTCATAATCGTTAATAAGCTCTCCATTAACTTCTAAAATTTTTGGGTTTATATAAGCTGTGTAATCATAAGATTGATCAGTATACCCAAGCCATTTAGTAGGTTCAAGTTGATTACGAATTACAAAAGCTGAGATAAGGATTGAGATTTGGTTTGAGGCAAGTGAACTAAGATTATTTGCTGATGCGGTTTTGATAAGAGTTGGAATGTAAAGGTCGGTGATTTTTTTACTTAGGAATTGAACTTTACTTGTGTACATTTCGAGATCGTTTTCTCCGAAGGTTTCGAGAGAACTGATTTTTTTTATGGATGGAGCGAAAGATTGCTTTAGTCGGTCTGAAAGCTTTTTCAGATGCGACATTTATCATAGAAGATTAAAATTACGTTTGAGGTAAGAAATAATGATTATAAAGAAGAAGTTGTTGGTTTTAAAAGTAATTTAGGAGTTTTATTAGAGTTTGTGAGTTGGTTAGGCTAGGATGACTTTTTTGTGAATGTGAAATAGTTTTGGTATTTTTAGGTTGGTAGGGTATAAGTTTTAATGAATATACATAAAATTTATTTATTTTGGACTGTGCTTCCAAAATTTCAGAACTTAGTTAATATATATTAAGATAAATTAAAAAAAAAATTGTATATAATATTCTATTCAACCATTTAAACAAAGAAAAAGATATTGACTTGCCCAGCAAATACTTTTAAGTAATTTTCTATAGAGACTTATAAGAATTATGGGCATAATCTTGATGAATGCTTAAGAAACCCTAATATTAAAACAAACTTTGACCTTGGCGAAGAAAGAAAAAGGCTTAAAAAATCTGTAGAAATAAAAGAAAAGATATAGAGCAGATATTCATAATTTTTTTTCTAAAACAGTCTTTATAAGAACACACCCAAGACTTTTAACTGGAAAAAATCATCAATTTCATAATATAAAAGCAGGTTTTCAATATCCCTATAAGATAAATTTCTTATATTATCAAAAATAAAGTTATTATATCTTGAATATTAACAAAAGAACATTCTTTAGGATAAGTTGCATATTTTACTATAAGATAAAACCTAATAAATTTTTCCTATTTAGTATTTGTTAGATTTCACTTTTAACAGGTTGAAGTTTTTCTTTCCTATTATGCCAACTCTTTTTAAGTATTATAATGATACCTATATTAGTAGGTCTTATATAATTATAAATTCAGTAGTTTTAGTTAGAATTTTTTTATTATCATTGATAACTAGTATAAATTTATATATTATTGAAGCTTCGGAAATTATGATTCTTATAAGATGCGTGTGTGACCAGGATAATCAACTAGGTTTTCTTGGATAAAAAAACTAATGGTAAATAAGATTTTAGTATCTTTAAAGGATTGGGATAATTTAAAAGTTAATAAAGATTAGATTTGGCTTATAATTGATTATAAAATTACTGTAATTAAACAATTCATAGTATAATTATTCCATTTAGAGTATATGCATATATAAAATAGAGCATATTTTGTATATATAAAATAGAGCATATATTGTATATATAAAATAGAGCATATTTTGTATATAACTTCTAATCTTGATTATACACAAAGATAAGGTTAAACATATAGTCTTTCAACTTATTATATGGATGTTGCTTTAAAATTCTACATAGAGAGTAATAATATTATGTATTGAGAATAAAATGAATTGTTTAGACAAGAAATATTGTTAAAGAATACTAAATTAATGCATAACAAATCTATAAGCAGATCTATATACTTATATCATTATATTTAGGTTGAAATTTCTAAAAGAAAAACTCAACTAATCCAAATCAACTAAAAATTATACATATTTTATACTCAAAAGGTCATATAAATNCATACATATTTTATACTCAAAAGGCCATATAAATCTAATCCTGGTATCATATTTTCAGCAAGCCAACAACTTTCTAATAAAATCTCAAAATTTACATCTAAATCATTAAAAACAAATTTATCTATCCTCAAACCTTTTAGTAGAACCTTAAAAAACTATTTAACTTGTCTGAAAATAATATTCGGTTTTTCAAGTGAAAAGTTTTTTTAATATTTTTTTTTAATTTAAAGTCTTGCAAATCCATAGTCTTAACTTTTCTTTTACATGACTTAGCATTTTCGCTTCTTCCTTTCTGATTTTCTTATAAATTTTTATATGTTTGATTATAGTTTTTTCTAATTCCATGCTTTATCCAACAACTATGGTGGCATAAAATATGTAAGAAAAATCATCCCAAGGTTTTTCAAAAAAACCCAGTATAAGAGAGCTTTGTAGAATAATCTTTGAAAACTATCGAAAAAAAGACTTTTAAAGAAAATTTGGCTTAGTTTTTAGTTTTTTTATTCTTTTATAATTTGATGTCTTTACAAAGGTATAAAGGTAATTTTCATAATAAAATACTTATAGGAAATGATTTTTATGTTTCTCAGACTGGGGAATACGACTAATTTTTATTATGATGCAGGAAAAGTATTTTCTTTCATTTTGGTATAACAAAAGCAAACTATTTTCAAATATTAGTCTTTTACTTATTATATAATCAATATGTTTGGGGAAAAATTATGTTTTATATCATAGCTGATAATCTAATAATTTTTCGTATTAAGAGTCATCATTTTCCCACACAACCAAGAACTATGACAATTTTTTGGTCTAGACGAAATAATCTTTCTTGGATTAATTTGCAAACCGTTCAAAAATTGCTTTTTCATGATCTAAACCCCATACTATTTTAGGTTGTCATTTTTAGCTTTATTGTATATTTTTGAGCTTAAACTAGTGATAGAATTTGAATTAAATAGTAAATCTCTAGCTCAATATAACTCAGCTTATTAACCAAACTCTATCGCTGCTAACATATCTATTCATTTTCTACCATTAATAAAAATATGCCAGTGCGAGTAAAAAAGACTCTAAAACCCCGTTCAAAACTAGAAGTTCTCTCAGAGCAGGCTTCCTCTCTTTTAGAATCCACACCAACCTTCCAAACTCCAGACCTCATAAAAGTCCTTCTTAACCTAAATTCTCTACGTAAGCCTTGTAAAAACATCCAAGAATCCTACTTAATAACCCTAATTAGTAGAGTCCTTTATGAAAAAATACCTCACGAAAATTCATTGTCAAACATCGCCCGTTGTAAAAATTTGCTTCTACAAATTATTAACCAGCATATAACAAATAAAGGTCTTTCCGACAATTCCCTTATTTTAAAAATTGGACAATTAATTCTCAATGAACTTGAACCTATCGTTTCTCAATACCTTCTGCAAAACTCCACAGACCAAATAATATTATTATATATAAGTTTATTACAGTTAATCCAAAAAATTCCCTTTGAGTTAATGCTTTTCGCTTTATTGAAAATCCCTCAAACACCTAAGGCTACTAGTATTTTTGATCTTTTTATTAATGATTGTACACCTTATTTACCTTGTTTTCATCTTAAGCCATTTACTTTGGTTTTGGATTTAGATGAGACTTTAGGCCATTATGATGGAAAAAAATTCTATATTCGACCTGGATGTCATGAGTTTTTAAAGGCAGTGTCTATGTTTTATGAAGTGATTTTATTTACTTCAGCTGAAGAAACTTATGCGAATATAGCTATGGGAGTTATTGATGTTGAATGTATAGTTAGGATGAGACTTTATAGACAACATTTAAGTATTTATGAAGGTAAACCTGTGAAAGATTTGTCTAGGCTTGGAAGGGATTTGAAAGATGTGATTATTGTAGATGATAGGCCTAGTAATTTTAGAGTCAACAAAGATAATGGAATACAGATAACTCCATGGATTGGAGAAAAAGATGATATAGAATTGTATAGGTTGAAGGAATTTCTGATAAAATTGGTTTACCATTGCAAGGGAAATCTTGTTGAAACTTTAAGATCATTATTAGTCTGATTATAAATAATGTATTTATAGCTAATTTTTTTAATAGCCTTAAGAAACTGTTGCTAGTTGCATAAGTTTTTTTTTGAAAATTATATTTTTTCTTGCGAAAGAGATTTTCTTTGGAAAATTATCTTCTGATTAGATATTATATTAAATATTTTTCCCAGTCAGCATAACTGTTGTATGATGGTAAATGAGAAGTGGAAGCTAAAATTTAGTTTATTCAAATCATAAAAGTAAGTTTTGTGTTTTCCCTTAACAAAGGGTTCTAGAGTGTTTAAGCTTTTTTTATATCTGGATTTGCTTATATGAGGTTTTCTTCTGGCAAAATCGATTAGAATAGGATTCATAAAAGAATTTTTTGGAACTAAACTGGAAAACCCAGCCTAGTTTGTGTTTCATGAAGAAAAATAGAATTCATAGTGAAGAAAACTAAATAAGAATACAAAATTATCTTGAAATCTTGGGGCATTTGGTGATAAACCAAATCATGAAAATCTAAAGGAAAGAGATTAGAATTCGAATCAATTGAAGAAAATTTATTTGTTGGAGTATATGGGCATCGTAATTGTGATGAGAAAAGTAAAGTTAAAAGAATTAAGCTAGGATTTTAAAGTAGATTCCAGATTTTAGTTGTAAAAAATACAGAGAGTTTAAAGTAATAGGAAAATTTTTAGCTACTAAACTAGTAAATAAAGTTGATTAATTATTTAGAATTAGAGAACTATATAATCGAATTCAATGAATATCTTTAGGTGACTATCTTCCAAAAAAAAATTTATCAATAATTAGTGAAAACAATAGATTTATTTAATAGTTTGAATGATAGATTTATTTAATAGTTTGAATGATAGATTTAAACATAATATTTATAGTTTATTTATGGGTATTTTTATTTATCCCTGCCTATCTATGCTAATTCGTATTGTAAAAGAATTTTGCAACTGGAAAATGTAAAAAATAAAAGCTTATGAGATTTTGTTGATTACAAGAAGAAAAAAAAAATTATCTAAAGAATTATGGTTTTGAAAAATCAATATGTTAATTAGACCTAAAAAGATTATTTATATTATTATGAAAAGATATATTACGAAAAGTAAAAGAAATCAATAGAAAAGATATAAAAATGATATATTATATATATGATAGGCAAATATAATACCTAAATGAAAAGTTTTGATAAATTTGTGTCATACTGTAAATATCCTTATCTTTTAATAATTGTGAGAATATTTTTTGATCTATTTCTTGTAATGACAATATTTAATTCCTTTATTATTTATAAAGAATAAAAAAAGTCAATTAAATGAAACTTAGTAAGAATCTAACAAGATATCATGAAGCGAATTAGTAGAAACTAAGAGTTTAGTATTTAAATTAACTTAAAAAGTTAATGAGAGATCTGCTGATAGAATTGAAAAGCTTATTAACTCCCTTTTATTATATGTGATATGAAGAAATATATCCATGATTTATACTTTACTGAGTATTTAAGAGAAATAAGAAATTAGGGTAAAATAAATAGTTATTTTACTGTGAATATTAATAATTTAAATCAAAATGCTAATATTGGATACTTTTCATTATAATCATAAAATTCTAACAATCAAAAACAAAGATTATGTAATTTCTAAAACTAATCTCTTCAGGGACAAAATCTAGAAAAAAACTTTAAACAAAAGGAAGCAATGAATTTTTATATAGGAGTTATATTCAATCTAATCTATGGATGTCTGATTTTTTAAGCAACCAAGGAAAAATAATGATATAAAATAAACTCCTTAGATCTTGTCTTTATGCAAAATCTTCAATTATAAGCAACCAAGGAAAAATAATTGTATATATCTACTATAAATATGCTATAATCAAAAAAATATTAAATTCCAAATTCTACATGTCTTAATTCATTAAGCCTAATCATTTGTTATTACTCTTAATAAAACATTATTACTTATAAATCCTCATACATTATAACTTAAAATTCCCTTTAAAATAAGCATATCTGGCATATCAATAATCATAATTTATCATAAAATACTTCATACAATTTCTTACACATCTCATCCATAACTTATCATTCCAATTTCTCTTCTATAATAAAATAAACAATTAAAATAGGGGTTTGTCTTATGATAAAAAACCATATATCCCTTATTAAAAAATCTTAAAAACATACCAATCTTCATATAAAAAGTCAATATTATCTCTAAAACCCTATATAAATGGCACAGGAATCCGTGATCCCTGACTATCAAATTGATTTAGTAAGACAAAAGCCAAACTATGGCATTGCGCTTACTAGTGAAGAAGAAGCTATTGTGAGCTCAGTTCCTGAAAGACCTTTGCACGAGTATTNAAACTATGGCATTGCGCTTACTAGTGAAGAAGAAGCTATTGTGAGCTCAGTTCCTGAAAGACCTTTGCACGAGTATTTCTTGTATAAACAGAAAGTACGCCCAGATGAGTTTGAAAAATTAGTCAAAGAGGCAAAAATTACTCCGATTAATAACTACAGAGAAAACTTCATCCTTTCTAAACTAATGATGAAAGCTTATGAGAAAGGCTATATATCAGACTTTAAGTCAAGCTCAAATCTTGAAAGTGCTCGTACTTCGTGCATGATTTCTAAATTCCTTGAGCGATTACGTTTCTTTGGTGGGATTGCTCTTGTTGGAGCTTTCAATTTTATGGTTGCTTTACCGAAATATAAATCCCTAGGTATATTTGCATATCAAAACACTGCTCTAGCTTTGACTTGGTATTTTTCAACAACAATTTGTGTTAAATCTTATAATGAGATAGTATTAGATTCAATTTACGATGCTGCTTTGGAAAATAAAGACAACCTTTTAAGGCTTAAAGAGAAAGGAAAGTTAATTTACAATTATCCTCATCTATCTGAAGACTTTCCCCCAAGCAATTTCGGAGCTAAAATCCATGAATTTTATGTAAGCAAAAAGCATTATGAAGATGCTCATAAGGATGATTTCAATGGTATCAATAGGCGAACTAGTCAGTATATCTACCATAAAGAGCATCGTAATAAGCTAGTTTAAGTAGCGAATTTTAGGATAAAATCAAAGTTCTAAGATTATAAAAGATAGTATAAGAAAATATGACATAATATTACAAGATAATTTCATATATAAAGGTAGGCTTTTGAAAATCTTTTTGAAAAACTGATTTTGTTAAAAGTCTAAATTTATTAGATTCAAAGCATATGATTTTTCAGAATATATTGTGTTTTTGAAGTATTTTTAATAATATGATTTTAGATTTGGCTTAAAAAATATATCTTCTTAAATTTTAACTTGATTTCAATATTTTTATACATATAATAGTCTATTTATTCTACTTTTAGTACAAATTTAAATTTTCCTGAAAAATAAAATCTTTAATATCCTTCCTAAAATACTCATTTACCATGTTCATACAACAAAATACTCTTAAATCTTTCTAGCAATATTTTTATTTATTTTTATTATCATCAAAATCAAAGTTGTAGTATATGATTTTTTATTGAATATAAATGATCCCTGCTTTAAACCCATTATCGCACTTAACTCAAAATCTATCATCAATAATCACAAGTAGCCTCAGTCAATCAGAGATTCTATACTTGAATTCAAAATTATCTTCTAGCATATCCCAAAATACTAAAATCCTAATGATTTTAACAGGGTTGAAAAAAATTCTAAATATTATCAATCGATCAGATTTCGATAAAATCTTCAGCCAAATAAAAACTAAAAAGAATTTGGAAACCCTTAAAAAATCCAATTGTACAGGATTCAACTTAAATTATCGGTATAAAACTAAAATCCTCAAACCAAAAACAGTAAAAAACTTATCAAGTAATTCAAAAAGTATAAACGATGAGCTAAAAAAAAATAGATTTTTTTCAGATAGATTACTTGAATACCTAAAAGCACGAAGCTATTCATGTTTACAACCAAATGAGAATATAGGAAGTAGATACAATAAAAGGAAAGCAAGATGCAATCATTATAATGAAATTGTCTCTGAAGAAAGATATTCAGGGATTCTGAAAAAATACCAACTTAAAACTAGATATGGTTTTATAAAAACTCAGTCAAAAAAGGTGTTTTTGTGTGAAGACGAATTAGTACTATCTGGAGTTAATCTAAGAAAATTCAAAGATTGCATTTATAACAAAATCCCAATCCACCTTGAATTCAACCTTAAAAGTTTTGTAGAAAATGGTAAAGAGATATTAAGTGCTACTCAGATACAAATAAGACAAGATAAAGAGAATTTGGAATAAGTTATTATTTGACTGATTAATTCTAATAAATACTAAAAATATTTTGAAGTTTTAGGAATTTAAATAAGAAAAAGATATGATTTTTTTTTGTAGTTGAGAGATTATAGAAGATTTATATAGAAGATTTGATATAGATAAGGTTTTTTGAAATTTGATTTTATGTGATAGAGTGGAATGATATATGGAATCGAGTAAAAAATTTTGAGGTTTTGTGCTTTTGTGTTTTTTTTTATGTCAGTTGGTTTATTTGGGTCTAAAATAAATATTTCTATTTCATTTAATTCTGTAAATCTTAAAAGATGAATAATTTCGAAAGAATCGGTCTTTAACAACTAAAAAACTATTATCTCCACTAAATCTATAATAAATATTATTTGTTATCAAAAAATGACTATGATTTTTTATTCAAAGCAAAAAATATAATATTACAACCAATAAACTAATTATTTTAACGCTGGGAAACTTTACTAAGCTAAATTATAGTTTACTTGAGATTAAATTTGGAATTTTACAAAGTCTCATAATAATTGCCGAGATCCTCATGTTGAGCAAATCTCTAGTCTTAATCCAGTCTAACTTTTATACATATTTNCATAATAATTGCCGAGATCCTCATGTTGAGCAAATCTCTAGTCTTAATCCAGTCTAACTTTTATACATATTTCAATATAAAAGGTATAAAATCTTATAATCAAAACAATTTTCCAAGCTAATTCCGTATACAAACTCTATTATCAACCTTAAAAAGCTCATCCAAATCAACAATTTGCGCCAATCCCATCCTATAATGAACCTGACCAAGTTTCATTTTCCATTCCCAAACCATTTAAATGAATTCAAAAATTTACAAATACAGTCTTTTATCATATGCAATTTTTTATCTGATACAATCACTAAATAACTTTTATAAAATTATATACGGATGCATATAAAAATTCAAAATCCGACTCTCTATTATCTTGGGTTATTAAATCTGTCCTATATAGGTTTTACTTCTATTTATTGTGTTAAAAGCCTTAAATCTTGATTTTCAGAACTACCTTGCGATTCTTCTAATAACAAAAATAAGCTTTTTAATCATTTTATAAAATAGTCTGAATACGAAATGTATTGAGTAATTTCTCTAGTAAATAAGCTATAAATACATTTAAAAAAAAAACTTCAACATAGTTATCGATTTGGCAAATATATGAACACCTTTTGACTTGTGAATCAATATGAGATTTTAGGAATTAAAGCTTTTGATAGTTTATAAGACAAGGAGTTTCATTTAAAAGATTAGAACTTTTTATAAGGACTCACAGCATTAATAATCAAATTGCTGGGATCTTTATAAAAATAGCTAGGTTTTTTGCATTTTTTATGATATTAAATCTAAGAATATTTTTTACTATGATTTTGTATAAGAATAAGTAAGGTTTATTGGATTTAGGGGTAGTTATTAGGATGGTTATTAGTTTTAAGAGGATAAGTTGTGATAAAAAATATTTGCTTTCCATTTTGTATAAGCTATAGAATGTTCATAAAATCTTAGATTATAAAACTCGGAAAGGGTAGGGGTTTTTAGCAATGGTTTAGGTATTAGGATGATAAAATCATGTATTTGCATATAATATTGTTGATGATACTGTGATATAGTAAAATATAGTTTATTTTTGTAACTGAGTCTTAAGGGGTTATTGCATGGTAGATTTTACGGTAGTTTTTAACTATGATTTCTTGATTTGAAAGCATAAATTCACGATATATGAGTCATGNACGGTAGTTTTTAACTATGATTTCTTGATTTGAAAGCATAAATTCACGATATATGAGTCATGTTAAAAATACCAGATATGATTAGTAAAGAAGATTTAGTAAGGATAAATGACAGTAGCTTATTTGATAGAAAAGTATAAAATATAAAATTACATAATAATAAATAGGAATTTTACCATGAATATATATCACCAGCGTGAAGGCCATCAAACAAAATCGTGGGTTAATGATCGATTCAATAAATTAGCTAAAGGCCAGGAAATAAGATTCAGATCTGGGGCAACAATAAGAAATCAATTTAAAATGATTATAAACCCCCAAGATGTAAAATCCGCTCTTTTTTCTAAGAATGTTATCCATATAGACTCTTTTATGAACAGCGAGGTTTCTTTATTAAGATTTTATTCAAAAAATGAAAAATACACACTTTCATCTAAAGGATTAATATTAAGGGGATTTCATGTTTTAATAAACTTTTTGATTGTGTATTCAGTTATATCAAATCTTCTTGAGCTAGCTTTTGAAATAAAATTTAAAGGTCAAGAACTAACTAATTATTTAGTTTGGACATGCTTTGTAGTAGATTTTATGTTAAATTTTATAACTGAGCAATTTGATAGTAGAGGGAGGAGTATTAGGAATATAAAATTACTTACAGGAAGATATATTAAAGGTTGGTTTATTGTTGATTTATTAGCAATATTACCATTAGGGTTAGTTGATTATAAAACTGCTGAAAAAATCCTAAATCTGATTCGAGTATTAAAGATTAAAAGAATCTTTGCTATGATTAAAATTCAAAGACTTATTAAGTATTTTTTAATAAATTACAAAAAAAAATCAATAGCTTATAAAAAAGCAGCAACTATGATGAAGATTGTATGGGAATTTATTATTGAAGTATGTAGTGTGTTATTTTTTTCATTTTTTACTGCATGTATATTTTATTCTTTTTGCAATTATCTTATTACAAGTAAAAAGGTAGACAATGGATTTGCTGTAAAATTTGAACTTGATCATGAAAGATCCTTATTAAGACTAATAAAAACTATGTATTTTATATTCACCTCTATGGCAACAGTTGGTTTTGGCGATTTCTACCCTTCAAACTTTTATGAGATGGGCTTTATATCATTTGTTTTATTTTTCAGTACTATCTGGTTCACAGNTATTCACCTCTATGGCAACAGTTGGTTTTGGCGATTTCTACCCTTCAAACTTTTATGAGATGGGTTTTATATCATTTGTTTTATTTTTCAGTACTATTTGGTTCACAATTTCAATTGGGAAATCACTTGAGTTTATAAAGCGCCTGAGTAGATTCAAAATAAAATCAGAAAATGTTGATGAGTTAGAAATTTTCATAACAAATATCGAAAGTAGACATAGAAATTTACCATACACTACAAAATCCTCTATTTTCTCGCATTTTACATATTTCTGGAGTCATAGCCGTATAAAAAACTCATCAATAAATCAAATCAAAACCCCTAAAGGATACATAGTTCAGTTTAAAGATAAAACCTTAGATGAAATACCTGAAAATCTTAAAAAACAAATTTATCAATTTTTATTTGACGACATTTTTGTCATATTCAAGTTTTTTTTCCCTAAGGAAAACAGTCTTAAGTATAAAATTTGCGAGTATTTTCAGCCAAGATATTATAGCCAAGATACCATAATATTAAAAGAAAACGAATTTTGTGATGAAGTTGTTTTTATTACAAAAGGGAAAATTTATCTTGGTTTTTATTCGAATTGTAACGGTTCTTTTATACCTTGTAAGCTTTATGATGAGAAACTAATTGTAGGGGATTTTAGTTTATTATTTAATAAGGCTTCATTTGGCACATATACTGTACCGATTTTTGCTTTAGGTATGAGTATTTTAAGAAGACCATTGGAGTATATATTAAAAAGTCATTATAAAAGTCATTATAAGAAATTAAAAGAAAAAGTTGGGATTAGATGTTTGAATTTACTGAACTTAATGGCTATTAATGGATTTACTGAAGCTGAAGACTTGATTTGTGATTTGAAAGAGATGCTTGAATTTGATTGTGTTGATTTGGATGAAGATAAAAAATATTATAATGTTTATAAGACTAGTGAGGTAATACAAGAGAGTATACAAAAAATAAAGCAAGCCATCTATAAACTAAAATTCGAAATATTAACTCAATAATAAATTTAACTTATACTTTATATAAATTAATGGAATCACTTAAAGGTACTTTACTTGAAGACCTCTATAAATCTTTCCCCAAACTAGTCGACTTTGGGATAATCAAAGAGTACACTTCTCTCAGCAGGATTCCTCAAAAAGAATATCCTAAAGTCAAACTTAAGCATTTAAAACCTACAAAGTTCGAAGATAATACAATTTACACTGGTCAAATCGATTCTAATGGGAATAAATACGGAATAGGGGTTCTTTATATCCCTGACATCGGGGTGTTTGAAGGGTATTTCAAAAGCAACGAAATCAAAGGTTACGGTCGGCTCTATAAGTCAAACATGATAATTGATAGTAAATGGCGAGGTCTAAAACCAAAAGACAAAGCGAAAATTGTAAACATTCATGACGATACAATATACGAAGGACAGATAAATAATCTTAAACCTCATGGACTTGGTAAACTAATAAAAGTTTTATCTTGGACATATTTTGGGAATTTTGACAATGGGATAAGACAAGGAAAAGGTAAACTGACTTGGGATAATAAAGAAGAATATAACGGGGACTTTACAAATGATAAACAAGAAGGGGTTGGAAAATACACTTGGCCTGATGGTAGTGAATATGAAGGAGATTTCGCAAGAAACAAAATGCATGGAAATGGGGTATTGAAAATGATAAATGATTATATATACGAAGGGCAATTTATAAATGGGATGAAACAAGGTCATGGTATCTGCACTTGGGTTAATGGGAAAAAATATGAAGGGTTTTGGATGAAAAACAAATTTGATGGTATAGGCACTGAAAGTAACGAACAAGGTGAAATGATAACTGGTATTTGGCGAAATGGTACAATTATTAACCAAAACTCAAGCCATTTAGTAGGATTCAAACAGTCCTTACAAAACTCTTTCTCTAATAAACCTAGAGTAAAAACCGAGCAGTCAGTAGTTGATAGTATATCAGTAAGTATAAGAACGAATATTAATGAAAAAAAATCAGCTACTACAAAAAGTTCAAATATCAGACTCAGCGTCTTAAAAAACCCAGAAAACGATTCCCGAAAGATGGAAATTCTAAATAAAAATCCAGAATTTATTGTTAAAAACCCAAAAACCCCAAGTATTGATGATATAAAACGCAAAGAAAGTAATGATTCTATACAGTTACCAATAGTTGAAAATTCTAGAAAAATTAGTAGCAAAGAGAAAAGTTTAAGTTCATCAGATGAAGAAGAGATTAAAATTCCATTAATAAAACCACCGAATATAGATGTTGAAGGAAATGAAGATAATTTTTCTATGAATGATTCTGATGATGAGAAAGAAGAGGGAAATAAAGAAAAAAATAAATTTGATGTTGATGTGTCGGTGATAAAAGAAAATAATAGTCCTGATTATATTCTTGAAGGGAAAAATATTGAAGAAAAAGCTGAGGATTTGAATGAACTTGGTAAAGAAATAGCTGATTTTGTTCTTTCTGAAGGGTCGATGTCTAAGAGGAAGCTTGAAGATAGTAAACGGATTAGTGAAAGGAATAAAAGTAGAGATTTGAATAGTAGAAGTAAAGGATTTGATGAGAATAGGGATTATGTGAAAAGTCGTGAGGAGAGTGTTGTGGAGTTGTATCTGCCGATGAAAATTTTTGTCCTTGATGTGAAGGAAATACAGATTAAGATTAGGCAGGATCCTTTGTTTCAGGTATCGTATAAGATTTTTAAAAGTTTATATTCATTTGATTATGAACCTACTGAAGATGTGAATTTCGAAGTAACTCTTTTAGAAAACTGGATAGTTTTGCCTAAAGAAAAATATTATCGTGGGTATGTGGATTCTGAAGGTGTGCCAAATAGTAATGGTGTGCTTTTACAAAAAGGAAGAATTTATCAAGGTGGGTTTTTAAATGGTAAAAAACATGGTTTAGGGCGTTTGATAACGGCATTAGGGAAAATATACGAAGGCTACTGGCGGAGAGGGAAAAAATCAGGTTTCGGAGTTTTTCAAAGCGAGACTGAATTCTATTGTGGAGACTGGGAGCTGGGTCTTTATCACGGCAAAGGTATATTGGAAAACGAAAAAGGCCAATATGATGGAAGATTTATATACAACATTTGCGAAGGTAAAGGAACTTTGCGCTTCAAAGACGGAAAAGTATTCACAGGAGACTTCGCAAACGGAGTTCCTCACGGTTATGGGGACTTAAAATTCGGTAGCACTTTAGAAAGCGGCCATTGGAAATTAGGTGTTCAAATCCGTTATGAGACTACAGCAACAAAAAAAGTTACTCCTCTAGGGGACTCATCATCTCAATACATAAAATCCAGCTCAAGTAATAAATCTTCAGATTCAGAAAGCATTGATAATCCTGTTGCCTGGGAATTAGATGACTAATAATTAAATCAACTTAGCTTATAATTATTTATAAATTTACATGTTATATTTTCTTGGTCAAGGTCTCAAACAAATTTTATATAAATTTTCACATGCAAGAATATAACTTTAAGTTGTAGGAAAAATCAAAAAAAAAAACTTCTTTGTATTAGCTTTGATAATTTTATTTTTTTTATTTTTCAATCATGACTTATAAGAATCTTATTCATTTTTTTATTTTATCGGTCTGGAGGTTAAAAGCATGATTTTTTGTAGGCAAATATTTTATGATAAAGCTTTAAACTTGAAAGGATTTTTTGTTAGTTTTGATATGGTAAAATTTAGGGAAATAAATATTTTCAACTTGTAGTTAGTATAAGATTTTTGATTAAAAAGAACTTAAAGGAGGATTTTAGTGCATTTCAAGAAAGGTTTTGAAGATTTCGTATTGGTTTTGGTGTTGACTTTTTGGGTGAAGACTTTGATATTTTCCCTTCTTTGCAATTCCTTTTATAGTTTTTGTGTATAGAAAATGTATAAATAATGAAAAAACTGTTGATAAAATGAATCATTATTAATATATTCAGCAAAAAATAACTGCCTAAAAAAAATTATATATCTAAAAGCCTACCACAATATATTTAATTTTAAAACTTCCTCACAAAAACCTTTTTTACTTTCTTATCTTTTTCAGATTTAATATCATGAATCACGACAAATTTTTTTATCGCCTAAGTTTTATCCTTAGCATATCTTCTCACTAAAAAATACAAAAATTTACCTTTTTCTAATTAATAATAGATTTTCTTGATCTCTATCAAACATTTTTATAATAAATCTCAATTCCCAAACTAGTAAATTTCTATTTTTAGTGCATTTTATTTAATTCAGTCTTGCCTCCATTGACTTCATTAAACCTGATTCTAAGCTCTTCAAGTTCTCGGTCGATTCTATCAATTTCTGATTCAAGTTCATCAGCCCTTCTATTTTCCCCTCTATCTCTTGCCCAATCTATATGATAAATTAAATCTTTTCTCATTTTTCTTAGATTTTCATACTTTTCATCTATATCATCAAGCATTTGATTACGTCTTCTATATCTCCGTACCTGAGGTATCACATAAGTTATGAATATCCAGATAAGCAAAAATACAAAGACCAAGTAAGGAAAGAGTCTTACAAAATCTTCCATTTATAATATACCTAAAACATATAATCAAATGTTTTTTTATTGATAAAATAAAGCTCTAGAATTAAAATTCTATGTTTTAATGCATTTTAGATAAATCAATCTTGCCTTCATTAACTTCATTATACCTGATTCTAAGCTCTTCAAGTTCTTGGTCGATTCTATCAATTTCTCTTGTAAGTTCATTAGCCTTCCTATTATCTCCTCTAACCTTAGCCCAGTCTATATGACAGATTAAACTTCTTCTTATTCCCCTTAATTTTTCACATTTTTGGTCAATATTATCAATCATTTGATTACGTCTTTTATATCGCCGAACTTGAGAGATAATATAAGTTATAATCACCCATATAAGTAGAAATACAAAGACCAAGTAAGGAAAATATCCAAAAAAATCTTTCATTAATGTTTTATATGAAAAAAAAAAGAGATTATTTGTATTGTACACTATTTAGAAGTTAGTAAAAGATAAGCTTTTTGTGATGCGATTTGCTTAGCTAGCCAACTTGTATTTCCTGTAGCGTCACATATAAAATCATCAGCTACATAAACTTCAGCTATTACTAAACCTTTGTCGAGTCTAGTTTTTGTCTCACATTTAGTATGTTTTTTTTGACAAAAAGTACTTAGTTTACTTCGGATGTTCATATCACATCTTTCCTCATTTTGTGCTAAATGCAATATTAGATTTTTCATGAATGGGGTAAAAATTTTGCATGTTAAATCAAGGCTTTCTGAATCTATTAGAACTGCGCCTATTAATGATTCGAAAATATCGTTGAGGCATTTCGGTGGATGTGAATTATAAACTCCAAAATCCAAAAGGTCTTCTTCCCATTGGAAATCCGCAAAATATCTTCTAATTTCCTCATGTATTTCTTTGACTGCTTTAAGATAGTTTTGTAAACCTAAAGATATAGAAAGTCTAGAAAGCACAACGTTATTAACAAGCATATGTCTAAAAACCGTAAGTCTTTCTGCTGTGAATTTCCCTAAAGGAAAAATATTAGTTATAACTATAGTGTCAACTACAGCATCACCAAGAAATTCAAGTCTTTCATAATTATAACCTAAACCAAGACTTCCATGTGTAAATGCTTCTTCTATAAGATTTTGGTTTTTGAATTTATAGTTTATAATTGTTTCAAGAAGTGAGTAATCAGAAGTGCTTGTTAAAGTGAATTTCTCAGGTCGTGGGATGAGATCATCAAAGTTGTTTAGTTTGAAATCTTTCATATCTTTATCCCCAAGCATTCCTCTATACATTCCATCCAAAAATCTGATAGTTTTATCCCATTCTTCTTCTGGCAGTACTTTAATCCTACTAATAAACCCTGCAGCTCCAGCAAATCCTGCACTCAGATAAAAAGCTCCAATAAGTGATTCAACCTCATCAGCAAGCATACCATCAGAAAATTTTTCATTTAGCACAATTACCTCAGATGGTCTTTTTAATCCAGTATAATACGCAGGTCTAAAACTTTTCTGTCTAACTTTAGCACATCTCATATAAAAATACAGTTCATTATTCAAATTAATTTCACATAAAACTTTATTTTTAACAAAGCTAGTCCTCATATCCGTAAGAAAACCTTCATTTTTCCCATCATGTCTAAAATACAACTGTAACGAGCTTATAACTTTAAGTATTGAATCTCCAAGGTTTTCTATAGGGTCATAATTCTTATCATTATCATAAGCAGGAGCTGTTGTTGCATCTCTAATCAAGTTAAAATCCCCATGGTAATTATAAAGAGCAACAAAATCTATTAAATATGTATATCTTTCAATTGAAATAAGAGCTTTGACGATTTTATTAGCATTTCTAGTTTGTTTTCGGGTTAGATAAAATGTTTCTAAAAGGTTTTCTGGGGCTATTTTCAGGTTTATCGGCTTGTAAGTTTTTTTATGTTTAAGTTCTTTTTTCCTAGCAACATGTACTGACCTTAAAAGCACAAGAGGATATTCAAATGGTGGGTAAACGAAAGATGCATTTTTAAGCATTTTTTCTGCTTTTTCAATGATTTCTTGTTGGATTGTATCTGGGACTTCTTGTGAGTATAAAGATTTTTTCGAGATTTTACAAGCGATATCTGAAGCCTTAGTGTTTTTATTAACTTTCATTACATAGTAATACTTTTGTCGTTTTGGGGGAATGTGATAAACAAGTTTATCCAAAGACTGTTTTTGAGAAGATTTTATATCTTTTTTCATCCCTAAGGCAGCTTTTACTGATAACCAGCTTATGTTTTTTTTACAAGTTGGGGCTATAAGGTAGTTAGCATATGACTGATTATCAGAATCTGAATAAGAAGTTTGGAATAAGTCACACCACATTATGCTTTGAAAGGCTTTGAGACTTTCGAACTCTTTTAAATTCATAATTCTAACGCCAACTTCTTTTAAAATAGGGGGAAGTGGGTTGTAGCTTATTGGTAAAAATATGCAGAAACCAGGGATTTCTGAAAAGTTATATGTGAAAACTTTTACTCCGTTGGATACTAGTGTGAATGGTTGCTCTAGTATGGAAGAATAATTTTTTATTTCGAAGTAGTTGTTTTTATCAACAAATTTAGATTTCTTTTTGGGATCTTCGTCTCTATTAGCAATTATGTCCATTTTATATTATTTTTTAAGATTGTTGTAGTTATAATATCATTTTAAAATTATGGGAATGATTCAAATGAATATGTTTTTGGAAGATTTTTAGTTTTATTAAATATTATGTTAGGGTGATAGATATTACGATGGGATAATGGTTTTCATAACATTTTTATGTGGAATAGAAACTTTAATTTGTGAGATATCGAATAATTTTTTTTAAGTAAATTTCTGATAAAAAATTGTATGTATAAATCAAGGAATTTTAAAGGAATAACAAAATTAGATTAATATTGATATGTGTATAATCAATAATAACTCTATTAATATACTTTTTGCATAACCTATATAAATTATGCTTAAAAATATCTAAAATCTTATTTATGTTAAAATAACCCTTCTAATCAACCATTTAAACCTAAAATTCTCCTCTATAGTTTTCTTGATAAGTATATACATTTCTTAATATCTTTATAAAAATACAAAAAATTATAGCCAACTTTTCCTTTTACTATACTTCACAATCCACACATATCTTTACCCATAAAATCTTCTTCACAGCATCTCCCCTAAAATAAACCTTCAACCTTAACACAACAAAAATCATCTACTTTAACAACATCATTAACAAAAACAATTAAATCATAAACAAATCCACTAATAATACTACAATCTTACATAAAAAAACAAAAATATCAAATATCAGGATTTTTTCTTCTATTTTTTATATAAAGCCGGGAAAAAATTGTATAAATCTTCCTAACGTGGCAAATTTTAATTAGAAAATAGTATCGTTAGAATAGTTTTTATATAATATATGTATTTTACATCTAGAATAGGTTCACCTAGATGCATATCTCCAAGAGCAAATTCCCCTAAACTCCGATCTCCATCTCCAAGAGCCAGGATGAATCGTATTATGCACCCTTATCAACGAATTCTAAGTCCTCAGTCAATTGGAAATCTTGCCTTGCCTAGTTTTCTAAGAATGAGTAACTCTGCGTCTAATGATATACTTAAAAACATACCAAATGCTAGACTAAGGACAGCTGATAGTACTGTTGATACAAGCTCAGTTCATAAATCTTATCAGCAGTCACCTATTTCGGAAATCATTGCTGGGAAAACTAAAGATTCTTCGGAATTTGTTAATTATGCATTTGATAATAAACTTTCACCTGACCAGATATTGTTAAGAGTAGGGAAAATCGAGTTAACTCGAAAAGATCTGAGCTGCTTACGTCCTGGGAAACTCTTACCCATCAACCTAATCGACGCATGTCTCAGTTGTATAAAAAAGCGTAACAAGAAAATATTCCAAAAGCAGGAAACCCACAGTCGCGTTATAATAATGAAAACAAGTTTTGCAGAAAAAGTCTTCCAATCCAAAGAAAAAAACTCAATCCGATCAAAGAAAAACCTTTTAAATTTCGAATATTTATTATTTCCTCTTTTTATTGGCTACTGGACAATACTTGTAGTAAATAATAGAGAAAAAACAGCAATGTATTATGATCCAATAGGTATTGAAAAAAATGATAGGCAGATTTTTAAAGGTCTTTATGATTTCCTCAAACAAGAAATCTCATTTCATCAAGGTAGAGATATAGAAAATAGTCGTTGGAAACATTTAGAATGTCAAAGGATTAATGAAATTGATGCTTTTGATCATATCGACTCTGCAGTATATGTGCTAAGATTAGCGTTTAAAATTTCTACTGGGAAAAACATAGAAATTTCCCCAGAAGTCCTCAATGATTTTAGGACTAAACTTCTTACGATTTTATTTAAATACGGAACTAAAATAGTTTATTAATATTATTAGAGATTATTTTAATGCTGATATATTGGTATATTAGTTGATCTTAAAAGTTTGAATATATAAAAATACACAAGTGAGCTGTATTAAGAGATGAATTTAAATCTTAAATTAGTTTGCATATTTTTATACTCCTATAATTTTATATATTGTGAAAAGGTTTTTTAATTATAATTAGTTATTAATAAAGAAAGATTACTTGTGAAAATTTAATTGTCAATGAATTAGTTTTTCTAGAATAACCGCAAGCTTATTTTGGTGTATATAAAACAATAATTGGAAAAAATACAATAAATATGGCCAGTATTCTATATATAAAAACTCCAATAATTTCAAACCTAACCTGAATCTCTTCTTCTTTCGTATTAAGGCTTTCATGAATTCATTTAAAAAATCTCAGAATAAAATATTATAAATCCATAATACATTCGATATTTTTCAACGCTATCTACATACATTTTTTTCATTCTATTCAAAAGCTTTCTTATATAATTTTCAATAATATTTTTCACACTTATTTCTCAACTTAATAAACTGTCTCACACAAATATCCTCTTCATAAACTCAAAATACTTATAAAGATTTCTAATTTAATCTAACTACTTAAACTCTTGATAGCAGCTTCATAGCCCATTCTAAATTCTTTTTCAAGTTCTTTCTTTCCATTATAAGTGTAAGGATAAGAAGTATCAACATCAGTCCCAGCATCTAATGGAATAAGAGTTCTAAAGTTGACATGAGGGAAATCATCATGAGTATTCTTAATTTTCAAAAAGACTCTCTGATACTTTCTAATAGTTAAAGCTCTGATACCATTTTGCAATGCGCTTTTGCCAGGAACTGAATAACCAGGAAGTTTAGCTTCAGTGACCATAACAGTATCAACATATATATTTCTTGTACTATAACCTAAATGAATGCATGCATTAATCCCTGAAGTAAGATCAACAGGGTAAACTAAATCTCCTGATACAAACTGATAATCTTTATAAGGAATAAAAGGGAAAGTCCCATCATCATCAAAGCTAGCTTCAACAGCTGAAAGCATCATTTCATTACCTAAAGTGATATTAGCAATGAAATATTTTGCTGATACTAAATCAGTGACACCAACTGCAAAAAAACGATCGAAATTTCCGTCAAAAATCTTTTCTATGGTTTTTTTAAGAGGAGCGCTATTGAAGAGCCCAGTTTTTTTGTAGTATCCAACAATTTTTCCCCCGAACCATGGCTTGTAAATCATGTCTCTTTCGAAGTCTATCCACCAATTGTATAAGGTCTGATTTAATGTTAGCTCTTCACCAATAGGGCTTATAGCTGCAAAAAGACCGTTAAGTGCTCCAACTCCATTTCCGACAACAACATCCCATTGGGCTTCACCATATGGAAGACCTGATATTAAACCTGAAATTGCTCCAGCTTGAAAAGCTCCTCTATCAGTTCCACCTCCGAGAACAAGTGCTCTGCATCTTCCATTAATAGCATTTGCTGAATGAGCAATCAATAGTATAGCTATAGCAAACTTAAACATTATCTCTCCTCCATTTGTATGGCTGGGAAATAAGAATTTTGATTGTGAAAAGTTGAATGAAAGTGCCTTAGAAAAAATTATAGGTCAATTATTTGATTAGAAAGAAGAAGTTGGTATAAAAAATAAGCAAAAATATTAAGGGAATAATAAATTTTATTTGAATATAGAGGTTAAGATAATAAAAACTAAAAATAGTAAATATTTATTTGGGAAAAGGTCTTAGTAAACAAAACTTTGACTTATGGTAATGAAAATGCTTGCAAAGTTTTAATTATTTTAACAATATTCATTATAGATTGATAATTAGATAATAATCTGCTATAAGACAGCATAAAAACTATGCTCGATTATTTTTACCTTTGGCTTTGAATATGTGCATTGAAGGGCTCTGCAGCTTGCATCAATTTTATCTCATACTTTACAAATAAAATTTCAGTTGTTTTAACTATTGATGCTTACAAGATAAATTACATTTATTCTCCCTAAGCATAGTTAGCATTAAGCTTAGATATAATATTTGATGTATTTTTGGCTTTGTAAACTAATTATAAGCTATTAAAACTACCATAACTCTCCATATTCTAATCTATATAAATATGCTCTCAAGGGGTACATTTCTTTACTCTTTTTTACGCTTTTCTCTGTCCAATGAGCTTCTCGCACAGTAGCTCCATTTTCAATCTTATTTAATACCTCAAGTAGCCTTTCTAATACATTTATTTGATTAACGATAATACTTTTTTGTGATACCCTATAGCCTAAATATATATTTACTTATCGCAAACCCAAACCTATAATGATTTTTCTGATTCAAAAGTTCTTTATCATATTCTAAAAGCGTTGGGTAAATTTGATATGCTTCTTCAATCATATTTTTAACATAATTGATTAGTTTTATTTCCTCATTAACAGTATTTAACAATGTTTTGTAACTATCTTTATTTCTATATCTTTTCCTAATATAACTCAACAGTTTCAGATTAAGCTGTTCATTTTTCAAGTTAAAAGTTTTGAATTTTTTCTTGTTGTTTATATGACTCACATTAATAAGTTTACCTTTATAAAGACGTAAATGCACACTATCATACCGATTTGGGAATATACAAAACCCATAATCAAGAAGCATATCAAAATTGCTCAATCTTCCATAACAGTTAAAAATCTGCTGGCCAGCTTTAAAACTTCCTTTATCTTTTGTCCGCATAACAAAATACTTGTCAGTCGGGTCGAAATGTAAATCAAATTCATCACCTACAGATTCTGAGCTTTCTTCAGATGTCCATTTACATATAGGATCCTCTTCATCACTAGAGCTTTCAAGATCAGTTAAAATTTGATCGATTTCCCATATTGCTGACATATCACAAATCTTCTCATTGTCAAACCAAGTTAGGTACTTTTCTAATCTATTTTTATGTGTTCTTGTTTTCATCAAAGCATTCGAAGTCTGTGATACTCCAGTAAAATCCTTATAATCATTAAGCAATGCTCCAGTAATGCTTTTAGTCTGTAAAAACTCAAGTGAAAGGGTTATGTAATCAACACAAACATCTTCATGATTAAGATGATCTGCTAATGGAATAAGCATCCCTTCTCCTTGAGCAAAAGCTCTAGTATAAACAATCTTAAGTGCCCAATAAAACAATTCAAACCTTTCTCTAAATAAATCTCACGATTCTAAGGGGAAATATTGTGGGAACTTATTAAAAACAGGTATCAAAGAATCATATATATCTAAAATATCCTTATAGTATTTTTTTGCTTTAAGGAAAAGAAATGGGTCTTGAAGTTCATTAAGTTCATCATCAGTCCAGTCACTTAATATTTCAGGTTTACGGATGATATTAAAATATGGGTTGTAAAAACTGTCTTGACCTTTGGTTTTCTCCCACATGAGGAATACCCAAAAAATATAGTCCATTGAGTTGCGTTGGTCTCGAAAAAGGTCTGGGAAGGATAGAAATACTTCATTGATAGGTGTAGATTTTGCAACTTGTGGTGTTATTATTATGGTGTATGGTATAAAAAGAAATGCTTTTTTTGATGGGATACTGTTTTTTGCCATGACTCCTACTACACCACTTTCACCAAATGCAACTGGAAATTCAACCTTTATTTAGATTACACTTGGAAAAACGCATTTATTTGCGATAAGCCATTCTTTGTAGTGAATAAGATTCTGGTCTTGAGATAATGCTTCTGTTTTTTCTTGGTTAATTTTGTATTGATTTTTGTCTAAATAATCCATGAATTATTACAAACCTTCAGCATTTTTTTGTAAAACAAAAACTATCTGAAAACATAATCATTTTGTTTAAAACCTAAGATAATAATTTTGAATAGCTTTCAGACCTCGAATATTTTTTTTTTATATTCTCAAGCTCGTAATTTGTATTCTTGCATTTCGCTTTAAAATACGCATTTTCTTCAATAAGTTTCTGGCATTTCAACTTTTCTTGCTCTAAAGCATTTCTCAAGAAACTCAGTTGAGAACATAATTTTTTAAATTCTTCTGTCTCATTCGTTTGAACTTTTAAGACTTCATCTTTGATTTTTTCAATAATATTCTCTAATAATTTATTATTTTCCTTAAGTAGGATGATTTCTTTTGACTGCTTTGAAATAATTTCTTTCATATTGCAAATAGAAGAAATATTAGGCATTTCATCAAATATTTCTAATTGCGATTTTAGTTTTTTAACTTCTTCAGCATATGATTCTGAAGATTTTGCGTTTTCATCAACTAAAAAAGCTATATGCTGTTTAAAAAACTCTATATTTTCTTCACATTCAGCTAGTTTTTTCTTTTTTACCTCTAATTCTTCTGAGATTATCTTTGAATAACTACAATTGTTTTCAGAAACTTTAGATTTTTCGAGTTCTTTGTATAAGTTTTTGTTCTTTTCGATTAAATCAGAATATTTTTTCTTAAGAGTTTCGTTTTCTCGTTCGAGAGATCTTATTTTTTCTTTAAACTTTTGTAGTTGCGAAGACGTTAAAGCATCAAATGATTTTTGATTTAGACTTTTAGTTATCATTATTTATTAGATATTTATGTTTGAATTCATATAGGTTAGTTTATATTATAAATGTCGAGTGGAAAATTATGCTACGAATGTTTAACAGAAAAAAGCAAATTATACTGTCCTTGCAATCAGATTTTTCTCTGTTATAACTGCATTGATAGTCATAAAAGTGAAAATTGCTTAATAGTCAAAGATATAGATGACATAAAAACTAAAATAATTGATTCATCTTATATCATAGAAGAAGAAGTTAAGCAAAAACTAGTTCTTAGTCCTGAAGACCAAAATCTCAAAATAGAAATAATAGAAAAATTATTAAATGTTATTGCAGATATCAAAGCAAAAAAAGTGAAACTAAATAAAATTATAGACAATAGTTTCAAGTTTTCTATTTATAATACAAAAGATCTTTCTAATTATGGATTTAACTTGACAATCAATCAAACATTAGAAAATATGCCAGAAACAAAATACATTTATTTGCAATATATTTCTGATAATCATAAAAATACATGGATTTATAAAGTTGATTTACGAACTATGAATTCTAGTAGGTTGTTTAAATATAATGATAAGCCAATCAGCAATACCTTAATATTAGAGTCGAATAACTGTTTATATTTTATAGGAGGACATGCAGGTTTTGAAATAGTTACTGATATATCAAAATATGACCTAAATAATAATCAGTTTTCTAAAATAGGCTCAAAAAATCATAAAAAGTTTAACTATGACTGTGTGATTTACAAAAATAAGATTTTTTTTATTGGTGGTCGTATTTCAAATACTCAAAGTAGAGAAATTCTATATAAGGTCACCCCATTCAATATAGAAACTGAGAAATATGAGAATGATATTCCTTTAAATAAACCAAGATATAGAACATCAGGTGTTATCCATAAATCCAAATTATGGGTTGTTTCTACAAATGTAAATGGGTATGCTGAAACCCTGAATTTAGATGAAGAGGCTAAGTTTAAAGAAACTAGTTTCCCTATTATTTGTTTAACTGACTGCGAAATGGTTTCAGTAGATAATTATATTTACTTTTTAAACCTATGCGAAGATAATAAGTGGCGTATTGGCAAAATAAATGAAAATCTTGAGTCTGAGATTATTAAAGAATTGAATATGGAAGGAAAAGCATGGAGAAAAAGAGCTTCTCCGGTTTATTTTGATAACTGCATTTTCTTCACAGGAGAAGTAACATTTAATAAAGAAGATACACTTTGCTTGGAAGTCAATATTTTAGTACTACATCTAAGTGATTTTTCAGTTAAATTCGAGACTATTAACTTCAGGGATGATTTATAGTTCATAATATTAGATTTAGCTTTTAGTTTTTAAATACCAAATCAATGTAGAATAAAACCTAATCCAAATAGCCTATTATTAATATATTATACAATAATCAAATAATACATAAAAGATAAAAATACAAAAAATCTCTTAAAGAATTCACATAAAGCATAATGAACAAGCCAATCACAAGAAAAAATATTATAATCTCAGGAAAAAATAAACTCCGTCTTCAGCCTCATCCTTCTGGTNAAGAAAAAATATTATAATCTCAGGAAAAAATAAACTCCGTCTTCAGCCTCATCCTTCTGGTTGTTTACAATTATTCCCTGGAGATTCACTTTCCCCAATAAAACTAATTATTAACAACAACAACAACCCAGAGTTCTTTTTATGGAACACAGACAATTCATTCCCTGGAGATTCACTTTCCCCAATAAAACTAATTATTAACAACAACAACCCAGAGTTCTTTTTATGGCACACAGATAATACCGACCTTCATGCTGAGTTTAATTTTGCCTTACAACTTCTTTCAGATTTAGAAATTACTTTATCGAAAATACAACTTTTAGATACTATTCAAAAACTTACCCAGAGTATAAGAGAATAAGTTCAACAATATAGAGAAATTAATGGAGTAAGGCACTCTTATCAAGGACTTACTAGTGAACATCTTGTTCCGCTACAGTTTTCAGGTTAAGGTTTTCAATGGGACTTGGCTTATAAAGAAAATAGTCCTGAGTATTTTGCTAGAGTTTTATGTCAAGATAACAATCTTCCAGAAAGTGAATATCAAAATATTACCATAAAGTTAGAACTGCGCTTAAATCACATAAAATAAGATTGGCGACTGCTCTTAATGAAACTATGAGTAAATTACTGGATGTTGAAATTGAGAACCCTTTTGTCCCTAGCCTTGATGTTTTAGAAATTGAAAGCAGTATACAGGAAATTATCCCTTGTATATCTTTAAAAGAGATAGTAAATAACAGATTTGTATTTTGAGTTAAGGGTTTTTTATGCTAGAATTTTTAGATGGGATGTTAGATTATGATAGGATGTTTGATAAATATTATTTAAATAATTGATTTGATATGCTTATATTTTTTATAACAACCTTACTTTCAGACTTTGATATAATAAATGAACTTTTTCAAAGCAAGTCGTCCCACAACAAAGCATTTAAACCAACTGAACCTCACTTCGGAACTACACCCTGACTGTCCTTGTGAAGATTTACCAAACAACATGAAAGCTACAAAAATTATCCTTAAATTGCCTTTTGACCCTCCAAAAAGGTCTACATCCACTCCATACCTCCTTCAATCTCACTTGCCAAGAAGACCAAAACACCAAGATCCAAAAATCACTTTAGCTCATATAAATAACAGTATATACTACGATATGCCTGATTATAAAACATGTTATTCAAGTACTTTAGATTCAATTGATATCCTCCCTCATAGATATGGAGTTGAATGCAACTATTTTCAAAGAGTAAGAAGTAGGATTAAAAATAGACCAAAACTTAGAAGACTTGTAATCAAACTTTAATAATCTATTTAACTAAAGCTTAGGAGCTTCATGAAGAACTCTAATAAGCATTTTCCCCTGATTACCTCCAGTAGACAGTTTTTTCAAAGCTTGATAAGCATTTTCAAGTCCTTCAACAATATCTTCCTTATACACCAACTCCCCTTTCTTATGTAATTTTGAAAGATAATGTATAGCTTCTTCATACTTATCCTGATAGTCACTTATAATAAACCCTTTCATCTTAATACTCTTAGATATCACAAGTGGGTACATATAAACAGGTTGAGGTTTTTTTAATCCATAACTTTGAATTGCCCCACATAATATCATCCTTGACCCTTTTTTTGCATTCATCAATACAGCATCAAGTATTTCTCCTCCAACATTATCAAGATACATATCCACACCTTCAGGACACATGTTTCTTAAAACAGATGCCACATTATCAGTCTTATAATTAATAACCCCATATATACCAAGATCTTTAAGCCATTGAACTTTTTCATCAGAACCTGTAATTCCAATAACTTTACATCCTTGTGCTTTAGCTATTTGTATAGCAACTGAACCTACAGCACCTGCTGCTGTTGATATAACGACGACTTGTTTTTTTTTAACTTTACCTAATAATTTTATTGAAACATAAGCTGTAAGACCAGTCATGCCAAAAATCCCTAGGTATAAAGATGGTTTTACAGCTGTTGGGATTTTTTCAACTTTTGAGACGTGGATTTTACAATACTCTTGCCATCCTAAAAGTCCAGAAACGTAGGTTCCAACTTTATACCCTGGAGAATGAGAATTTATGATTATCCCAACACCTAAAGCACGAACTGTTTCCTCTAGTTTTATAGGAGGCATATATGACTTCATACCAGAAATCCAAACTAATTAGATTTTACCTAGTTGGGTTGGATCAGCTGATATCCATTCTACTTTTACTAGAATTTCACCTTGTTTGAGATTTAGATGCAAAGGTTCAAAGTTCACTTCGAAGTCTTCTTTTTGAGGAACCCCTTTTGGACGCTGTTTCAATACCACCCTTTTATTCATTACAGACTTGGGCTAAGTTTATGGTATTAATATAATTGAAAATATTATTGAATTGTCATGATATAGATTGAAATAAATTGTGGTAGTTTTGAAGTAAGAAAGTTGAAGGGTTTTTATTGCTTGAATTGAAAGTTATGTTTATTTTTGATGGGATTTTTTTTAAATTTTTTAAGATAGAAATATAATGGGTGTGATGAGGGAAAATGTAGTAGGGGTGATAATTGTGTTTGTTGTATAGATGCTTTATAGTTTGGGGTTTAATTTATAAATAGTATTAGTACCAATAAAGCTTCTCAAATTCTTTGAAACTTTCAATGGCTGTTGATTTTCATAGAAGCAAGCCTATATACAAGTCTTATTGCTTCAAATAATTCTAGTAATTTCCCCCCAACAACTCAATAATAATTTTCGACTATTTAACACTTAAAAAAATCAATAAAATCTACTCAAAATCACTCTTACAATACACAATTTTATCCTATTTCTCATCATGCAAATTTTCACCCTATCACCTAAACTCCTATTGACAAAAACCTAATCATAAAATTTTCTAAACATGGAGATAATATCATTATGTTTAAAGGGAAATCTTAATCTGTTCATATAAAGTCCACACGAGTGGAAAAGAAAAGAATCTTTTAGCGATTCTCGGCCAAAGTCCTCTCTGAAACCCACTAAGCCCATCTTCTTCATAAATAGTTTTCATGGACTCTATCATATTACTATATTTTCCACCATTTACCTTCTGAAGTTGAATCCTTGTTTTAATAACATCAAAAGGTTGAGTAATAAGTGTAGCAGTAAAACCAGCAGAAACCCCAGCACTCAAAGTGACAATAGGGTTTTTCCTATCACTGAATGTTAAAGAGCTAAAAATTTGTATATATTTTTCATAAAATGCATAACCTAGCGTAGAATATGGGACATCTTTTATTACTGAAGGCACAATACCTCGATAAAAACCTTTAATCCCTTCAGTTGAGTATATTGTGGAAACTGCATTAAATAAAGATGAGTAAATCTGGCATGTTGGTGACTCCATTCTAACTTTTATTATTGAGATTGGTTGACATAAGGTAGTAATAGAAACTTTTGCTAGACCTGAACACATTCCCATAACCATTATGTTACTTGACCCAGCTATGAACTTAAATTCCTCTAACAAAAGAAAGTAAAAGCCAGAGCCAATCAATGCTCTACCTACTGCTGCGGTAACTCCTCTCCATAAGCCGAGAACTCCATACTTGGATAAAACAAGTCTACACCCTGTTGCCATTCCGCTTTGATTCTTTGCAGAAACAATGCTGTATGTTTTTAGCACATCGAAAGGTTGAAGAAAAAATGCACCTAAAACACCGGCAAGAGCGCCAGAATTCCAGTTATTCATTCTCCTGGATTTCATTTTTTTAAGCAAATATCCTTTAATAGTTTTATGAATTAAGCTTCTGAACCTTGGCAGAATGAATTGATAAATATGAGATTTTACATTAAAATTTAATAAAATATGATATATGTATTTAACTATTTTCGTATTTGAGATCCATAATCAATATAATTGAGAATATCTGAATACTAATAAAGTTAACTTTTTATTGCAAACATATGCATTGGAGTTAAGGGAAAAATATATGAAAATCACTATTGTTTAGTTATCTTAGTTACTTTTATCAAGCAAATCTACTTTTTGATATGTTTTTTTATTGTGATTATTTTAAACCTGTTTCAATTATCCTTTCGGTCATTTTCTTAACTTGTACAAGGGTCTTTGAGGAGTATGGATTTCAAGATTTTCCTAATTTTCCTGACTTTCTTGCTTCATTACAATATCATGCTTAAAATAAGCCCCACTATGATCATATACATAGTTGAAACTTACAATATTTTCCCAATCAGTTTCAACAAAAAGAATACCTCACTACAAATTGAGATAATTATAATAACCTTAATGTTTTAACATAAACAATAAAAATTCTTATATAAAACTAAAGACTGTAAATCATAAATTATATATCTTCTTACACTATTCACTGTTTGTGACAGTTTTCATTACGTTTCAGTCGCAAATCCTTCCTTCATCTTAAGTCTGTTTAACACATAAAATTATCGTTTTATTCATATCGCAATCCTAAGAAAGCTATCAAACCTATTACTTATAAACATTTATAAACTAACCTATATTGAAAATACATGAAAATGTTTTACTCACCCATTCCAAATTATTTGACTAACTCTAATCTCTTTAATCTAACCAATATTTTCCATCTACTAAATTACTTTTCAATCATCTTATCTTCAAATACAACATAAACAACTTCCCCTATTCTCTATATTCATCAATTTAACCTTTCAATTCATAGTTATCTAAATTAATTTCATAAAAGTCTTAATATTTTGACTATAAACTTTTATATAAATTACAAATGATCGGTGGAAACGTGCATTTTTTTGATAGATCCCCAGCTCCCCATTTGACTAAACCTACTAACGTAGAATATAGAAATTACTCACCTTTGAAAAATAGCGCAGAGCATTTGAGGCAAATAGATACAGGATTTTCATACAGATTCCTTCAATTAGATGGTATGCCTATTGCGAGAACTGATAAACGGTTCCCGATGGATGAAAAAAGCCCAATGCGCCAAAGAAGACAACTTATTCGAGAATCAGCTTTGAAAATGATGCAAGTTCATAGGGGAAATCGCTCGACATTAAGCTAACTGAAAATGAATAACTTCATTATTCTAATCTTATCGTCTTAATAGGATATGCAGAATATTTTGATTAAATAATCATGTGTTATGTTTTTGATGTTTACTTTAAAGGTAAATTATTCAAATAATATTCAGGTTTTTATATTTTTGTGTTATTATCATATTATAAAGTTTTAACTGATTTTATGTTTTTTTTTTAACTTTTATTTTATTGTCTTATATTATGTGGATAAATTTATAAGTTTTTTTTTTGAAGATTTGGAACTACAGTCATTTTTTTTTAAAACTTTAATTTATGTGATAAAGCACGATTTTTTGATATTATTTAGATGTGATTTATGTTAGAGATAAATTGTATTTAATATTATTTAGATGTGATTTATGTTAGAGATAAATTGTATTTAATATTAAGAAAAAGAGTTTATGAATTATTTTCAAAATGAATTAGGATATGTTTAGATTTAAAGTGTTGGGGTTTTTGTTGATAAACTTTTAAAGAAATATTATAATTTGGGATTTAATATTATGAATTTAGATAATTATATATCTGACTTAAACATAAAATATCAAGTCTTCAAAATGTAATAATGTTAATACTTTAATATACTAAAGCTATAAATATGAGTAAAAATTTCCTATAATTATTTTTTTCAACTTAAAAAAGACTTAAAAAAATCAAACTATGATTTTTTGAAAATGAAAAATTTAAAGATTGTAGAAAATTTTAAAAAGGTGATGAAGACAAGTAATCAGGAATTTTATAAAATTCTTACATGTCTTGAATCTAAAATTTATTTTAAAAAAATAATATTTACCTCATGACATAGCTTTAGATATGAACTCTATTGAAGATCTACCTTATTGTATTATGATTGAGAAAAGTGCTGAGCAATACATTGAAAGTATTAAAAATTTACTTTCAAATAATCAAAAACTAAAATTATTTAATTTGCATAAAACTATTCCTTGAAAGTTAATTTTTAAGTCCAGTGAAAAATATCTTAAAGTTTATAGTAATTTTCATACAAAAAAGCACTATCCTAAAAACTAGCAAGATCTATACTAAATCATTTACTTTATATAATAATTTATATCATTTCCACACATAACAAA
>MPUH01000625.1:0-42811 GCA_001970955.1 Stentor coeruleus
AAAATAATCAGTACACGATTGGCAGTTATCATTTATTCCATAATGATCAACACAAGATTGGTAATTGTCATTTATATCGTAATTTTCAATACAGGTTTCGCAATTATTACTTTCTAAATTTTTTTTATCAACCATAAAATCGACCTAATTAAATTCCACTACAAATTTTTATCATTACTTTTATCACAAAAAAAAATCCTTAAACCTCTAACAATTTCATATTATCCCAATATAAATATTATCTAACTAACTCATGTGAAAAGTAAAGGCATACTTCCTCTCCTAGGGTTATATCCAGGTACCGGTAAGACAAGGAGAAATCTATCAGAATCAAATGCTTCTGTTTGATTTTTCCCATTCAACTTCATTTCCCAATAATTCACATTATTCTCTAACTGCCTAACACAATTTTCTTCAATTTTACTCGAATGCAACACAAGCATAAAAGCATTATACAAAGGTAAAACTATATTTTTAATAAATCCCGATTGAGACTTTGAAACATTTGTTGTCTCCCTATCACAAAACATCGAAACAGTTAATTTAAGACTTTTTTCCAAATCTCCTTGTGCGAAAAACTCTTCCATTATTAACCCACACCACTTTTCATGTAGTTCAATTTTCTTAGCTGAATGGCCGATATCTGCACATTTTATTAATATTTTAAACATATCAAGCCTTGTATCATTTGAATGATCAATATTAACTTGTTCATTCATATATTTAGCTTTAAAATACCCAATTTGATCAAAATATTTAGCCATATCAGTAGCCAGGATCATTTCTATAATAATTTTCCTAAACCATATAAACAAATCCCCAGAAACATCTTTCATGAAATTCAAATTCTGTTTAGCTAATAAAGTAAAAACTGTTGAAGCATGCATCATTTCTAATACACTTATATCATTAAATTGTATAGCTAAATCATCATGGATTTGTACATGAAAACGATTATTTTTAGCTTTATGTCCAACATCATGTGCTAAAGATGCTATAATACAAGCTAAAGTTTCTATTGTTGTCATATAGTTTATTATATCAGAACTTGATACTAGATATATAAAAGAGCACATAACATCTGCTGCATGTGAGTTGTTATGATAAGGGTTTGGGTTATATAAACTTTCAAGGTTAAATAAAAAGTCACTATAAGCTTCCATTTTTAAAGGTAATGAAGATATCATGGCGAATTTTTTTACTAGATATTCACCACAAGCTTTAATAGGACAGTTTCCAGTTAAGTCTTTTACAAAAAAAATATCGAAATTCCATTCACATCCAATTTGCTTAAGTATCCCTGTTATCTGATCTACAGCATAAGGGACTTCAGAATACATTCTTATAAGCCTTGAACCTTCTTTTCCAGTCAAAATAGCTTCAGATGAATAAAAATTCTCTTCAATAAACTGTTTCTGTTCTATATCCATATCTTTACCTATAACCTCAATATCAGCTTCATATATATTTTTATTTGTAATCAGTTTTTTAAATGCTTGTCTCAAATCAGAAACCCCTTCATCAACTTTTTCTTTAACTTCAGAATCGCATTGATTATAATATTCCATCATTTTTTCTGTTGTATTTTGAATGAGTTCTAAGACTTCTTCTAACACGGTTTTTGGAGCATCGATTTTTTTGTTTTCATTATAAGCTAAAAATATGCTTTTACTAAAAGATATACGTACCGACTCACAACGTTGACTATTAAATAAGATGCTTATAAGGAGGATTATGAGTTGAAATACACTTAAACCTTTAGGTTGTATACTAAAAATGTTTAAAAGAAAAGACAGGACGGCAAGGAAAAAACTCGTTACTAAATAAATCTTTTTGTTTTTGACGAGTTTTCTTGGACCCATTTGAATTAAAAGCATTAAAGTGAACATACTGGGCATATACGAATAATGTATTTTGCTGTCAAAGAAAAGTTTAAAAATGTTTGAGTCTTCAAATATCAAAACAACCCCAGTGACTAGGTAATAGATTAAGTGGATAATATCTTCAGATACATTGAATTGAGGAATAAAAAAACATGCGAATGAGATGCCAAGAGTTAGGACACAAATACCAAGAGGAAGGATTATTCCTATTAATAAAGCTTGGGAATCAGTATGGTATGCTAGGATATTGCTTATTAGAACAGTTATTAAAAGGCCATAATAGATGAAAATAAAAGAGTAGTCGGCCTTTGGTGTTTTTGCTATTTTGGAGTTTTGCCTGTATTCCTTCATTATAGAGTATAAATAGAAATTAACTGTTTGAAGAGAAGAGAAATTTAATCATAGTGCGTTTGTATATATAAATGGAAGAAATCGTGTCAAGGGTCGTAGAAGTTATTATTATATGCTTATATACTAATGAGCAAGTAACAAGCTTTAGGACAATGGCATGGGTTATTTTGCTGGTCTGTATGCAAATTTCAATCATGCTAATGTCCCCAACAACAAAGACCCTTAAGATCGGCATTAAAGAAATCGCCTGTTTTGTTCTATTCTGTTTATATTTGGTATGTGGGATAATATTTTCATTTGCCGTCTCTTATTTTTGGGTGTTTTTAGCAGTATTTATCTTAACATCAGTCCTTGTTATTCTAAGATACAGCCCTCCTTTTACTTTTGAGAAAAGCGGCTCTGGGGGAATTATGCGTATTTTACTTGAAGGCTGGCTTTGGGTATTAGTCCATACTTTAGCTTTATCTGACAACCCAAAGTTCTTAGTTTTTGAATACCTCCCAGTGTTTTTAGTATACGAAGCTTGGTATTTAGTTAGAGAACTTCAAGAGTCGGCAAATGATATAAAAAATAAAAAAATTACAACAGGGATCCTAATGGGTAAACATGGGTGTTTTAGGATTTATTTACTTTTGCATTTATTTAGTTGGATTTGCGTGTTTTTAGATATGAGTTTTGATTATAGTCGAGGATTACCTTTATTACTTGTCCCATGGGCTATATATCAAGTAAGAAAAGTTCGTATTATGGAAATCGCTAATATTCGTACGATAGCTTTTATTTATTATTTGCTATTTTCTTTCATGACTATTTTAGGGCTTATGCTAAGCAAAACTGATTAGTTTTTTTTTTTATGTAACCAAATTATATAAGATTTTATTATATAGCTTGCTGTTAAAATATAATAATAAATAAACTAAAGGAATGATTTAGTGGATTTACACCTTTCTATTATCCCATTTTGAACCAGAACAAAACTTCTGTTAGCTTCAACAATACCTAAATTACATGAACAAAGGTCAACTACTGTTGCATTTCCTAAACTTTTTGCAGGTAATAAAGCCATATTAAAATATTTACTTGCAAGATTCCAAGATTCATTCTCATAACAAAGTGAACCTAAAGCTACACATGCTTCCATTTGAAGTTCATCATTTCTAAGATTCTTAGCAAAACCTAAACAGTTTTCCAAGTTACGTAAAGAGTTTTTATAATCGTTTAAAGATTTAAAACTTAGACCAATTTGACCTAGGGCTATACATTGAGATTCCATATTCATACGTTTATTTGCCCAGGTTAAGGATTTTGACAAATAGTTTATAGACTCGTTAAAGTTTTTAATACTACGAAAGCTAATACCAAGATTGTAAAATGCTGCGAATTTGTTATCTTTATCAGAAAACTCCGCATGTTTTAAATGGAAATTGATACTTTTTTCGAATTTTCCCATGTTGTAGTATACAATTCCTAAACGATTTAGAGCTAAAGCAGCACCAATAGGGTCATCAAGTAATTTCGCACAAAAAAAAAATCGTTTATAGAATTTCAAAGCTTCAGGGAAATTGGCTTTATCTTCATTTAACATAGCTAAAGCATATGACATATGTGCTTCTCTTTGTACATCCCCTGCTTGAACACCTGATTTCGCCCTTAATGTTAAATCTTTTAACCCTAAAGCTCTTATTGAACTTGTACTTGGGGGTATAGAAGGTGCCCAACCACCACCAGGAGTTAAAGGTGCTGCTATTGTAGCATTAAGTCCATTAGGTGGCTGAACTTGTATTTGATGGTCGAAAAAACTAAGTTTTTCTGGCATGACCTTAAGGTTTAAAGGCTCAGATACACTTTTATACTCATTTCCTTCACTTGTATTTTCTGTTGTTTTAACTTTACTTAGACTTTTATCAAATAAAAGCTCGCTGAAATTCTCGTTTTGCATTATTTGCTTAAGTTGTTCAAGCTTTTCTTCTTTTGGCTTTACGAATATTTCCCTAAAAAGTATCATTTCACCCTCAGCTTTACTCATTGGGATTCGTCTTTGTTCTTTGTTTTCGGTTTTTTCAGGAAGATTTAATTTAGTTGTAGGGATTTTTGGACATGACGATTGTGGTCGGAGGATTTTAGATTGCATTTGGGTTAGTTCGAATTTTTTAGAAGAGTGGTTTTTAATAAGGGATAGATTTGTGTATCTGCCTGGGTTTTTATGAATGATTGTTGAACCGTGGTAAACTTCAGGGAGGATTCGGTTTGCGGTTTGTGGCCGGGAGTTTGGTGTAGAATTTAATGATTTGTTTTGGGGCTTTAGATGATTGTAAAAAGTGTTCATTTTGATTTGAAGAGAGTTTATATAAAATAATAAATATAATATGGATTTATTGTTAGGTATATGTTGAGAGTGATATGGAGATGAAATAATGATAGTTAATGTAGTGTAAGAGTTATTTGATTAATCATGATTATGTTTTGGATGATTTGATGATGATAAAATACTATTTTTCTTTGATAAGATATTTTGTTGAATCTCCTTTAAAATTATATAAAATTATAATATACCTTTGACCTAGTTTAATTATTTGCATATATATTAAGCCAAGTCCTAAGATTTTATTTTTAACCAAATATAGCAAAAAATATAATAATTTGCCATTATTTCTTTTCATCTACAACAGCCAACCTAAATTTCCTATTCCAACATCATCTCAAACCTTATCTATATAAAACTATCATTCATAGCAAACATAAATCAACTCAAATACCTATAAAAAACAAAAAAATCCCACAAATGATTTCTCTGAAAAATATTTCCCATCAAAACTCTTATCCATCCATCCATTCTAAAATCATTATCCACTTACCTAATTAACCTTCCCCTAGTATATTTATTCTACTTAATCTATTATATATATATAAATCCTAATCTTGCTTATACATTACCAACACAAAATAATATAAAAAATAATAACCGTATATCTAACACAGTCAACTAATTGGCGAAATAAATGAAACTAAAGCAGCTTCATTGGGAGATCATCGTCTTTTCACTAACTTTTCTTGCTATGGTTGCAAGACACTCCGCTCTAGAATCCTGGTACCTTGTACCTTCTATATAGGCAGTGCCAAAAATAAATGACCACAACTCAATGACAACAGTTTGGTTAGCAGCCTGTAACTCTGGCTATCTTTTTTCATATGCTATAGGGAATTTCATAAGTGGTTACCTTGAAGATCGTTATCCATTGAGATATTTAATCTCAGGTGCTTTATTTATATCTTCAGCCCTTTATTGTGCTTTAATGACTCTTGGGTTTAGTGATGTATATATACCTGAATTATTTGTTGCTCATTGGATTTTACAAGGAATTTTCCAATCAGCTGTTTGGCCTGGTGTTGTTGCTGTAATGGGGAATTGGTTTGAAGGAGAACGTAGAGGTAGTTGGATGGGTATTTGGAGCTCTTGTGCTTCTATTGGGGATATTGTTGGAGCTCAATTCACTGGTTTGATTTATATTTTCCATGGATCCTGGATGATTGGGCTTTTACCTTTCGCTATATTCCAAGTCGTAATTGGTTTGATTTTTATTTTCACAATAAAAGATAGCCCACAACAGAAATTCAGCCCTGAGGAAATTAAAATGATGACATACAATGAAGGAGCAAGAGAATCATTAGTTGATAATCATAAACACAAAAAAGGTATACCATTTTCGAAAGCTATAGTTTTACCTGGGGTTATTGCTTATTCATTAAACTATGCATGTGTGAAGTTTTTGTATTATGGGTTAAGTATGTGGTTACCTTATTTTCTAGACAATAGGATAGACAAAAAAAGTCTTACAGGGGTTTTGGCTAGTCTTTTAGATGCTGGAGGGGTTTTTGGTAGTGTAGCATGTGGATGGGCTGGAGACAAGTTAGGTTTCAAATCAATTATCATCGTCATTTTTCTTGTTTGTTCTTTACCTTTACTGTTTTTATTCCAACTAGGTACCGAAAGTATCTACTGGCTGTATTTTATCGTCATACCTGGTGCTGGTTTTTTTATTGCAGGTGCATCAAATATCATATCTTCAGCTATAGCTGTAGATTTAGCACAAAATCCTGATATTGAAAACAAAGATGAAGCTATGGCAACAGTAACTGGAATAGTTGATGGCACAGGAGGTTTTGGAGCTGCTGTTGGAGTTCTTATAATGGGTTTACTTTCAGATTACAGTTGGCTTTGGGTGTTTTTATTTATGATCGCTACAGGTATATTAGCTATTGTATGCATTTTACATATAGCATGGAGAGATTTCAGAACACTTAGAAACCGTAGACAAGCTATTCGTACATCTGGTTAATTAGGTATATATTTTAATAGTTAGTTTTAGATATGAGTTTTTAGTTTATTGTTAAGGAAATATAAGAAAGATGCGGCTATAAGGCTTGCTGATGGTCCATAAACTGAGGTTTTTATTAGAGAATTTCTTAAGATCGGCTCTGGTACTAGGATTTTTATACGTTCGAGGACTTGTTGTATATTTGGAGTATCAGAACCACAGAGTATTACTGTTCCAGGACCAAAAAGACTTAGTAAAGTTGATATTCCGATATAAATGTCGGATATGTTAGCTCGAGATAAATCCCCTATTGGCTGATTGTTATTATCTACCATAATATGACCTTTGTGAATTACACAGCTACGAAGACCTTCATCTTGCATTATACACATAAGAGTATTGCTAGAGTTTGATGAAAATCCTTGTGACTGTTTCAAATAACTTTTATGCATTTCAAATTCATTTAATAAAGCTACAGCATCTACATCTCTAGCCATAATCACACACTTTAGTTGTTTCAAATCACTTCTTTTCTTAATCTTCTTACCAACTATCCCAATTTTTACTGATAAATACTTCCTTTTAGCATCTTGTTCTCTTCTATATATAAACCCTTGTATAGCATTTATATCCAATTCAGACATCTCTTCTTCAACCCCAGCTGCCATAACCCAAACACTTTTTTCTTTACACCAAATCCCAACTTCTAAAACATCTTTAGTTATTTTAATCCCATCATCACAAATAATATCGATAACTTTATGAGGATTATTTTCATTACCATCAATTTTATGACAAGGTGTTAAAACCTCAATCCTAAACCTTATATTTTTAAAAGCAAACCAGGACTTTTTATTTGACCATATAAACTTATAAAGCCCAGGAGAACTAATAAGCTTACTTTTATAATAAGTTGTATCTGAACATTGTATATTATTTTCTTTAATAATAATCTGAGGTGTAGGTAAATCAACACGTAAAAGTTCAAAGTCAATATCGTAATATCTAGAAGCAAAACCATACGTTAATATAGAATTTTCTTCAACAATTTCAACACAATAATAAAACTCTTCTCCTGCTTGGATATTAGCATTCAAAGGTAATCCAACAAAAGGTTGTAAATCTTCAAGTTTGACTGAGTTTTCTTTTTCATGGACATCAAGACTAAAACAAAAATCTTTATCATTTTTCAAAGCACTAAGCTCTGGGGATTTACTTAATTGGGTTTTTAGATCTTCATTTATTTCAGAGGTGTTTATAATATAATATAATAATCCTGAAGCTTTTGACTTAATATCAGAACTTCCTGAATATGCTGCAGAGAATAAAACTGAATGAATATGTTCATAGAATTTATTAATATAAGATGGGAAAAGTAAACATAATCTTTGGAATATTATAAGTAAATGTTGGGTTATAGATATATCATATGGGATTATTGTATTAAGGATTTCATATACTGTTTCAAGGATTTTAGGGGTTAATTTTGAGGTTTTAGATATTTTATATAGTTCAATACAATCATTAATTTGTATGGAGTAATTGAATTTAAACACGAAATGCTCTAGAAACATTAAAAGTTTTTTAGCTAGTTCAATATTGTTTCTTTCATGTATTACAGATATAAGTGGAGATAGCCTTGATGAAAATAATTCGATTTGCTCTGTAAAGCTTTCAAAACTACTGAATAAATCGAAAAGCTCGTGCATTGAAGTGATATTGTTTTCTTTGACTAATTGGATTATTTCTTGTATTTTTGTATCAAAAGTTTCAAAGTTTTTTTTTATTATCAACCCTTCGACGACTTCTTTTTGTTCATTTTCTAGTTCTGTTTTTGATAATATATTTAAAAGTTCTTGTACTGAAGCTTCTAATTCTTTAGCAATGTCTGTATTTTTAAGTATTTCACATAGCATAAGTATATCATTGACTACTTTAAGAACTATGTCTGTATTGCATTTTATGACGATTTTACTTATGAGAAGGAAGAGTTTGCTTAGTGGGAGAAAGATTTGTGATGAGTATTTGTTATATAGTCTATTAAGTAAAGTTAGAGTTTTGAAGTCAATTAAAAGATGTGAATCTGAGGTTGTGTTTATAGTATTATAGCATGATGTGAGATGTTTAAGGGCGTTAGGAAAGTTGTTTGCTTGAAGGCTGAGGGCTAGAATATGGTGTAAAGGATTTTCAGACATGTTGAAAATGTTTATTAGGTGGGTGTTAATTGCCTTTTTATTAAAGATTTTATATGAAGTTGGATAGTTATGATTATGTAGAGAAACTCTTGGAAGGGATGATAAGAAATATGATAGGATAAGGTTATGAATAATAATGGGAATTGTTTCATTAAAAAAAAAAAAGAGGTTTGGGTGGAATGATATTATAGAGATGTTTTTAGAGTGATATTAAGATTTAGTATAAGAATATCTAAATTCATATGAAACAGTTTATAATTAGAAAAAGTATTTTATTTTACAATTGATACTATATCTTCAATATTTTTACCTTTTATTATTCATCAACCCCCTTATTTAGCTCATTAAAATTCCCCTTCATAAACTATATCCATTTTTTCGCTAGTGTTTTAAAAACTCATAATCACTCAATAATAAACTCATAATTTTTCCAACAAAGGAATACTTCTATAAAAACATATACTTATATACACTAACAAATTCGATTATCTCTATTTATCATATCCTAACTTTCTATTAATTTCCAACATAATTTATATATTTTCCTATTAATTCTATAACTTACTAAGATTTAACAGAGAATTTCCTGCTTCTTGGCCTTATAGAAAACTCCTGAACATTCTTTATAAGGAAAATAGAAAGCCCACCTGCAACAGAAGCTAACATAGGAAGTCCAGCTACAGAAAGCCTAATAAAAGTTGAGTCATTTAAATCCCCTAAATTTGTGAGTAAGAAAAGTGCAATACCTGATGAAAATTTATCAAACAAACTTATAAAACCCCAAACAAAAGCTCCAGATTTCCCATTCTTCCCAACAAAAGCTGCTACAAAGCCCATAGAATTGTTCAACGTAAACGAAAAT
This sequence comes from Stentor coeruleus, assembly GCA_001970955.1. NCBI lineage: Eukaryota > Ciliophora > Heterotrichea > Heterotrichida > Stentoridae > Stentor > Stentor coeruleus. The sequence goes on from MPUH01000625.1 coordinate 9,608, forward strand.
CCTATACCATATACAATTGCTAAAGGTATCATAGCATACTCATCTGCAGGTTCTAAAAAGAACATAGGAATTGAAGCTACAAGTGTAAACCCAACTCCTATAAGGAATTGAATTTTCCTTGATACTTTTTCACCTATTTTTTTAATCAAAAACGACATCCCAGTGCTACCAACATATAGACATAAAGGTATTATAGCGATTTGCCAAGGAGTTCTTTTATGTGCTTGGCTGGTTGATTTTACTCCTCCAACATGAAGTACTGAAGTTAAATAAAAAGGCATCATTGATGTTGCTACATTGTTAGAAAGTCTAGAAAGCATATAAGAAGCTCCTACAGCATATAGTTGACTTTGAGCAACCCAATCTCTCCAAGTTAGTTCATCTTCTTCTTCTTCTTGTTTTGGGGGAACTTCATAAGTTACTTCTTCAATTTCAGTATTTGGGGGTAGTTTGACTCCTTGATTAGATAGCATTTGATTCAATTGACGATAACTGTGATGAGCGATTTTAGAAAGTCCTACTTCATCTATAAAAAGAATGAACATTATATTGATTGTAACACCTACAACAAGAACAATGATACTTAGGATAGAGAATTGTAAATCTGGCTCATTTAAGGTTTTTATAAGAATGAAAGCTAAAAGTAAAACAGCAATATTAGATATGTATGTGAACCCATTTCTAATGCCGATTAGTTTATCTTTAGTTTCTTTCATCGGAGTTAGAGAAGGTATTAGAGACATGTGAGAAATTTGTATTGATGCCCAGCCAACATTGAATGCAGCAGCGAAAAAGCAATACCAAATCACAGCCATTGCAGTTTGTGAACTTCCACTCATAGAATTACAAGGATAGCATTCTTCAAATACAAAGAAAAAACATATCGGGACAATAATTGTACCAATTATATACCAAGGTTTCCTTTTACCCCATTTTGTCTCAAGTTTATCAGAGTACAAACCAACAATTGGTGTAAAAATCCCATCTGCAAGTTGTCCGGATAGAATTACAGCGCTATGTTAATATTACCCAGCTACACCACTAGATTGGTTTTGCACAGCAGCAATGTAATAAAGCAAATAATTAAACCAACAAGCCGCACAAAGATCGTTTAATACGTGCCCGACACCGTATAACCAAGTGGAAAAGGTGGTTAGACCATCGTATTTTGTCTTCAATAGTGAAGTATCAGCCATTTATATGGAAATCATCATGTGAAGTTAGAGAATAACAAGAATTTTAGCTATCAATTACGATTAAAATTGATCGCTGTTAGATGCTAATTAATAGGTTTTGAATAGTAGTAAAAAGTTATAGTTGAAGGAATTCCATATTTATAAAATTCTACTTCAATTTTTTATACTACCATAATCTTAGCATCGTTTATCCTGTCTTTTGGGTTAAACCCTTCTATCAAAGACTTATTATTTTTTACTATCTAACACCCTGTTCATGTTACAATCATCATTAATGTAGACAGTCTAATCTTTAGAATAAATTGACTTTTTATCCACAGGCGAATAATTAAAAGTGTTCCTTTTTTTCTAATCTTTAGAATAAATTGACTTTTTATCCACAGGCGAATAATTAAAAGTGTTCCTTTTTTGAATTTAAAAATTTCATTTAGCATCATCGGTGTAATAGTCTTTCTCTGACTTGTTTTAAACACTATTATTCCTCACTGTAATATAAAATTACATCTAATATGTTTCTGATTCAAGTTTTAATAATCAAATTTACATATTTTACTACAAACATAATATTTTAGATTTAGAATTTTTAGGGAAATAATTAAACAATTTGGGGTTATGATCTTTGCCTGTGATTTGCTGATTTCATATTTGACTATTTATGATACCGACGTGGTTTAATTGGAAAATGTTGGAGAATCTAACCCTTTGTTTTAGTAAACACTTAATTAATTTTACTGGGTTTTTGATTGTTTTGAAGGTTTTAATACAGCGTATTTGCTTTTTAGATATACTTATAATTCATCACAAACTTTTAATATCATTTATATAAAAGTGAATAAATAATACATTATTTATTATATTGACTTGGAGAAAAATTATTCGTACTCGATACAATCGGCCTAGCAATTGTGATCTTAAGTTCCTCACGTTTTTTTACCCTATATTTACTAGGTAAAAAAGACAAAGCTGGAAGTCCATCAGGGGATAATTGCCCAGAGTCTCTTTTCCTAAACTCATTTGCCCTATTGCTAAGTGTGGTGTTTACAAAATTAGATTTGACAAGATTTTCAGATGAAGCTTCATGAGCTAAAGATAAATTCCTACTATTAAAAGTAGGAGGTTCATTAGTTTTCATTGTAGATTTTGGGTCGGTACGGATTTCCATTATTTTGTGTATATGTTTATTGCTTTTTTTCCTACAAAGGTGTTCTTCTCTTTTAACAATTTCTGGGAGTAAATATGATTTTTCTGTAAGTTTGTAATTAGAAGAGTGTTGTTTGCTTATATTAATTGACTCTTCGCTATTTTTGTTAAGCATTGGTGACTTAGGAGACTTTTTCCTTTTATAAATCCGCATATACGATGTAGGCTCTGGGGTATGTGCTGGGNAGTGTTGTTTGCTTATATTAATTGACTCTTCGCTATTTTTGTTAAGCATTGGTGACTTAGGAGATTTTTTCCTTTTATAAATCCGCATATACGATGTAGGCTCTGGGGTATGTGCTGGGTTTAGCATACCTATTTTCGATCTAACCTTTTTAGGTATCACAACTCCATATACCCCAAACTCTTTTTCAAAATCATGTTTAAAATTATAATCAAAAATCGCATGTTGAAGCAAATCTTGAACACTTAACCTTTTATTAGAATCAATTTCCAAACAACCTTTTAAGAAATCTAAAACAAGAGGATTCAAGTTTCTAAACTTATACTCCAAACTATACTTCGCGCTTCTTGGGACCTTTGCTAATTAAAACATACCTCCATGCCTTGAAACATAGGATTTCCATTAAACTCTTTAATTAAATTTTCTGTCAAATTACCACAAACTTTGACGATTTTAGATAATGTATCAATATCATTAGTCCCAGGAAATAATGGCTTTCCAGTTATAAGCTCAGAACATAAACATCCAATAGGCCAAATATCAACAGGATAAGAATAGTTTTTCCCACCGACTAAAAGCTCAGGAGCCCGATACCAACGTGTTGATACATAGTCTGTGAGTATTTGGTTAGATTTTAAAGTTCTAGCAAAACCAAAATCACATAGTTTTAATATACCTTTAGATGATAACAATAAGTTTTCTGGCTTTATATCTCTATGTATTATGCTTAGTGTATGACAATGATTTAAAGATAGTAACAATTGATATAATATTTTTTTTACTTCAGTTGAGTCTAAGCCTTCTGAAGAATTTTGAATACGCTCTAAAACTGTAGATTCTATGTATTCGAAAACTAAGTAAATTTTTTCTCGTAGATAGTGGACTTCAAGAAGAGAGACTATGTTAAGATGTTTTAACATTTTTAGGATTCGGACTTCACGAAATGCTGTTTTTTTAACTGTGGCCATATCTTCAAGATTTTTAAATTCTTTTATGGCCACGAAAGTTGCAGAATCTTTGTTTAAGGCTTTAAAAACTTTGCCGTATGTGCTGAATGGATTTTACCCTTCACCTATTGGATAGAGGATCTCATATTTTTCCATTATAAGTTGGGTGAAAATAAAAGTTTTTTTGGTGGGAATTGGAAAGGGTGGGATGTGCTGAGGATTAAAGGAGGAAAATAATATTTTTTGGGGAGTTTGTAGAAGAAAAGAAGGAGAGAAAAAGGAAAAAATATGATTTGAATGTAAGTTTATGGTTTTTTATGCTGATTTTAAAAATTTCAAAGTAGATTTTGGAGTTTTATATGGTGAATTAGGTTTTTCTAATATAGTTTATGAGTTTTTTTTATGAAGAAACTACATTGGATGCTGTTTAGAACTCTTAAAAATATGCATTTCATTACTTTATAAATTCCTTTAAATTTCCCTATGATTAATACGCTGAAATGAATATCATAACACCTTTTTCAATATAATAAACACTAATAAAATCCAAGCCATTCCCAAACCACCAACAACTTACAAACCAATCTTTAAATATTAAATCCTCATCTTCATCCCCAAAAACCAAAATCATCTTCTAAACCCAATAAAACCCTTTTAAAATTTCACCATCATAAAATTTCCAACATCCAAACTCCAGCAATCCCAATTCATTTCAAATCAATTTTTCAATAATCTTCTCAATATTTGAATCCTCATAAACAACTTCTGTAACATCACCAAAATCTAATCACTAATAAATGGCCGAAGGAATCAAAATTGGTGATGCAGTCATCACACTCCCTGATGGAACCACAGCTAGTTTTCCATTACTAAAAGGTTCAGAAGGTCCAGCAACAATTGATATCAGAGCTTTATATTCGAAACTTGGGGTTTTTACCTTAGATCCAGGTTTTACTTCAACTTCAAGTTGTATTTCATCAATAACATACATAGATGGAGATAAAGGAGAATTATGGTATCGAGGTTATAGAATTCAAGATTTAGCGAATTCATGCTCATTCCTTGAAGTGTGTTTTTTATTTATGTATGGAGAACTTCCTTCAACAGAAGACCTTACCCATTTCGAATCAGCGATAAAATCAGAGATGTTTATTCATGATAAACTTATTGATTTTTATAGAAGCTTTCAACAAGGAGCACATCCTATGGCTATAATGGTAGGTGTTGTTGGAGCACTTTCTGCTTTTTTAGATGAAAAAAAAAATTATGATGACCCATTAGAAAGAGAAAAAGCATCTATCAAAATGGTTGCGAAGTTTCCGATGTTGGCCGCTATTGCTTATCGTACAGCATATGGACTTCCGGTAGTATACCCAAGAAAAGATTATTCGTATATGAAAAATTTCTTATATATGATGTTCCAAGACCCAATGGAAGATGATTTTGATGTAGACCCAATAATAGTTGAAGCTATGGAAAAAATATTCATATTACATGCTGATCATGAACAAGGGGCAAGTACATCAACTGTAAGAATTGCAGGAAGTTCTATGGCTAATCCTTTTGCCTGTATTGCTGCAGGTATCGCAAGTTTATGGGGACCAATGCATGGTGGGGCAAATGAATCTGTATTAACAATGCTTGAAGAAATCAAAAAAACAGGAGCAGTTGATGAGTTTTTAGCTAGGGCAAAAGATAAGATCCGGCCTGTAAGATTGATGGGTTTTGGACATCGTGTATATAAAAATTATGACCCAAGAGGGGTTATAATGAGTGAAATCGCCCATCGTGTTCTTGAATCTTTAAATAGTGATGGGATGGAATTGTTTTTATTAGGTCTTGAAATGGAAAAAAAAGCTTTGGCGGATGATTATTTTATTGCAAGAAAATTATACCCAAATGTTGATTTCTATTCAGGGATTGTCCTTGAGGCTATTGGGATTCCAAGGGATATGTTTACTGTTATTTTTGCTTTATCTAGAACAATTGGATGGATTTCTCATTGGAGCGAAATGATGTCTGATCCGGTTAAGAAAATTGGTAGACCTAGACAACTTTATATTGGGCAGAAATATAGAACTGTTATTCCTATTAGTGAGAGAATACCTGGGGAAATATCACAAGCATTGATTAACACTGAGAAAAATGCTTTGAATTCTACTAAGAAAGTTAGTGGGATTTGAAGTTTAAGGTTTTTATGATTTTTTTTAGGTTGTTTTTTGTATGAATATGTTGTAATTTTTTATGATTGGGTTTTAGATTTGCATGTTTTTTATAGGAAAAAGTGGTGGAGTTTTAAATGTGATATTTGAAAATAGAGTGCTTTTATTGTAATGGGATATTGTGTCAATTGGAATTGTGATTGGTTTTATTTGTATTGAGAATTATGTTAATTGATTTTGTATGATTGTTATACAGTTAAAATAATACAATTATTTTGTAGTTTATTTAAACATAAAATATTTAGTTTTCTTATAAAAAAGTTTGAAATTTCATAATTTTCTTTATAATCCACACAACTTTATTATTAAAATCTGTTGATATTAAAAATCTCTTGTTTAATATTTTGAATATAAAAACTATGTGCTACATATAAAAACCTTAATATTTATAAAAATAACTTCTACTATTTTTTTTTTCTGTTCTGGTGGCATTTTCATGTTCAAAACTATCACTAATCCTAATTCCTATCACATATTTTTTTCTCAAAATTTACTATAAAATCATCATACCAAACCCAAAAAAAATCATAAAAAACCATCTCTTCTCATAAAAACTGTTTAAGTCATTGATAAACCTATTCTGTTGATAATAAATAATATGGAAAAATCTTTCAAAACCCAAGTAAAAATCGAAGACTTTGAGACCCTTCGTTTAATCGGCAAAGGCGAATACGGTAAAGTTTTACTAGTCCGAAAGCTTTCCTCAGGTGAATTACTAGCTATGAAGATTATAAAAAAGAAACTAATAGAAGCTAAAAACCAAGTCGAGCATACAAAAGCTGAAAGATCAATTTTAGAAAAAGCAACACATCCATATATAGTCAGATTACGATATGCTTTTCACACAAATCTAAAACTTTATATGGCAATGGAATACTGTCCAGGTGGTGAGTTATATTTCCATCTTAGCAAATATAAAAGATTTCCTGATGATCGGGCTAAATTTTATGCAGCTTGTATTGTCCTTGCATTAAATTATTTGCATGAAAACAATATTATCTATAGAGAGTAATTTTTATATAGTTTAAAACCTGAGAATATAGTATTAGATTCTGAAGGGTACCCTAAGATAACAGATTTTGGTTTAGCTAAAGAAAATATTTCAATAAGGGATCTGACCAAAACTGTATGTGGGACTCCAGAGTATATAGCCCCAGAAATTATACTTAGGCAAGGTTATGGTCATGCTGTTGATTGGTGGTCTCTTGGATGTATAATATATGAAATGCTTGTTGGCATTCCTCCTTTTTATATGGAAGAGAGGCAAGAGATATATAAAAATATAGTTCAAAAACCTGTGAAGTTTTTAATGCCAATGAACCCTTTAGTTGTTGATCTTATAACGAAATTACTTCATAAGGATCCTGGACAAAGACTTGGGAGTAGAGGCGGACAAGAAGTTATGAATCATCGCTGGTTTCAGAATATAGACTGGGGAGCTTTGTATCGTAAAGAACTTAAACCTGTTTTTGTCCCTTCTATTAAAAACCCTCTTGATACTAGGTATTTTAGCGAAGATTTCACTCAAAGCTCAATTGCTGAGTCACCGAATTATGATGAAACATTCGCAAGTAGTCCAACTTTTGGGGGATTTTCGTTTACTGCTGATAGAAATTCCTGTACTATAGAGCTTGACCAGGAAATTGTAAATTACTAAGTTATTATCAATTAATTGGTTTAATCATTTTACTAAGAAGGAGACAATTTAATATTGTGAATATATATAGGAGGTGGTGTTGAAGGGCTATACGAACAATTACCTTTATATATACGTCCTCGAATTTGAGGTTTTTTTTCACACTGTTTATTAGAAATGCATAATGTATTGTAAATAGATATAGTTTTTGGATGGTAAAGTCTATTAGCAGCTTGTGATCTAGGGCGTTGATTTTCAAATTCTATTTTATGTTCTCTAGAAAGTTGTTGNGATTTTCAAATTCTATTTTATGTTCTCTAGAAAGTTGTTGAAATTTTTTTCCAAGAACTATAGGTTTACGGGTTATAACTATAGGTTGTTTAGTTGAGTATTGGTATGAAAAACAAGTGTTTTCTGCTTTTTGAAGGACTTCGACCAGATGGAATTTAGGACCGTTAGGGTAGTAAAGTGGGCTTTCATCGCTTATTACTGAAGTAGATTTCTCTATAGGCTCAGTTTGAAAATTTTCAGTTGTTTCTATATTACTTGGGGTTGGGTTGTAGCTGTAGTTTATATTGGAGTTCAACTTCTTTGTACAAATACGCAGTCTTTTTGAAAACGATGTAGATTTATGCTCTTTGTTATAATGTGCCATATATTACTTTATTTATCATACTTTATTAACAAGGGCTGGACAATAGCCAAGCGATAATTCCTAACTAATACTAATCATACTTTATATTTTACTTATAAAATCACATCTAATTTTCCACAACCCAAAATAATAATATATACTTTCACACAATATAAAACTATAATTTTATATACACTTTTATCATAAACCCTAAAAAACACATTTATCCTCAAATAACCATACACTTGCTAATAAAAAAAACTCCCCATCATCTTACAAAAAAAATCCCAGTCTTAAGCCTTTACCTTAATATCCCAAATCTTTTCATATCTAACTCTTCTACAACAACTCATCCTCCTACACAATCCTCCTAATCATACCACAAATCTTAAAATCATCACATAATCATAATACTCTCTAAACCTAAAAAACTCTTATAAATACCCCTTAAACCTAAAAAAAATATACCCCATTTCCAAAATCCTAATTATTTTATTCAATTTTCACATCATAATATTTCCCATATCAAATATCAACCATACTTTTCAGTCAAATATAATGTGCAACCTAAATATTCTCTGTAAGGTCAGCGATGGTAGCTGTCGATGCTGTGGAGCAGAGTCTTCAGGGATAATAAAGCCTGTGCCCATTCCATTAATAAACCCTCATGAGGGAGCTCTGATCATGTCTCTGTTCAAAATGATAACCCAACAGAACGAAATGATCAGGAAAATCAGTGAAGATGCCCGACTGACAGCAGAAAAAATCACTTCTTTAAGCGAAAACCTAGGGCTTAAACAGTCCAAACATGTAGAATTCGCTTCAGAAGAAGTAACTAATCCAGAAAAACTCCTCAAAATACTCTGTGGCGATAATTGTCAGCATGATTACAACTTAGAGCTTATTAGTGAATTACCAAGTCCAGTTTTTAAAGAAAAAGCTTTCTCTATGCTTTTACAGATTGTTGATAATACTGGTCAGAAGGTCACTTTACCAACAAGTGCTGGGTTTACGATTATGCTTTTTACTACTGAAAGTCCTCCTAAGCTTATGAAAATTAATACTTCAGGAGATAAAATCATGAGAGGAACTACAGATGCTGATGGGAACAGTACAGTGCTTTTTAGGAAAATTGTGATAAAAGAAGTCACTTCGCATTTTAGAAATGGGTGTTTCTTTTTAGTTGTGGCAGCTAAGAATTTATCTAATATCAAGCCGTTAATTGTACCGGATTTCGTTATTAAAGCTAGGAAACTTAATGGTGATGGGGTTTCTAGGAAAAAACAGAAGATGGAGGAAGAGATGGCTTTACCTACAGAAATATCTAGTTAATAATAGTTTTAAGATATTGTTAATTGTAATTATGAGTTTTGGTTCTCATACTTTTTGTTTTAGGTTTTTTTATGTTGTTTAAAATATTAGTTTTAGTTTCTTATAAAATATACATAATTCTTTTGCCAAAAAGTATTTTATTAATTAAACTTCTGACCAAAGAACTCAGAGATAATAACAATAATCACAAGAGCAGTTGGTTTAGGCGATAATCCCATAGCTTTTTTCATTATAACATTTAAAGCTGGGTATATATCAACACTTAAAGGCTTTTCAAGTAAAACCAAAACACAGTAAATCCAGTCTTCAAAAACCTCAAAATCTTCAATCCACTCTTCTAAGCATGCAACAATTTTCTGTAAACTCAAATAATCGAAATTTTTTATAACACTTAAAAGAGGTTTATTCTCATAAAGCAATTTCCTTATCTCATTTTTACTATATTTTTTCTCAATTGGTTGTAGGATCTGACTTATCTCTGACTTAAAAGATACAAAATTTCTAAGAATAGATTCAATTTGCCCCTGTTTTAAAGGTAATAAAAACTTTATATCAACTATTGTTTGAGGAATAAGGTTGATTTCACAAGGATTACTGTCTCCTAGTCTTATAACTCGTGATTCATAGTCAAAAGACTGATTTTTTACAGTTTTGAGATATAGACAGGCTTCATCATCACTATCATCTATAGGTAAAGCAGGTTCCATAAGATAATAACATTTTTTTTGTTTTTTGATGAGTTTTAGTATAAGTTTTTTTTACTATATTGAATAAAGATAGGCTTTAAAAGCTTCACATTTAGTTAATTAACTAGCAAACTTAGTCACTGCTTTTGTTCCTTCACTAACTGCATGCTTAGCAAGTTCTCCAGGTAAAATAAGTCTAACACTAGTCTGAACTTCTCTGCTTGACAAAGTTCTTTTCTTTCCATATCTTATGAGCTTGCTAGCTTCAAGACAGCTTTTTTCAAAAATATCATTGATAAAAGAGTTCATAATACTCATTGACCTTTTTGAAATACCAATATCTGGGTGAACTTGCTTGAGGACTCTGTATATGTATAAAGAGAATGTTTCTGATCTTTTCTTTGATTTCTTCTTATCAGTTTGTTTTGCAGGATTTGCTGGTTTCTTTTCGACTTTCTTTGTTCCTTTTACCATTATATAAATTTTATGTTTTTTCTCATATTTATATTATGAATTAGGCTTTATAATGAATCCTATTGGTTAGTGAAAATATCTTGGGAGATATGGATATATTTTTTTATGTGATGATTTTATAAGGAGATATAAGTGAAGATAAGATTTATATGTAAAATATGTTTGAAGTTTGAAGTTTTAAGATAAAGATAGGGAGAGTAGGAAGAATTTTTTATTAGGAAAAATATATTATGTTGGAGAATGGACGAAGTTTTTTGGAGAAAAGATGTGGGTAAATAATGATTTTTTTTGTATTAGGAATTAGATTGGGTTAAAATGGAAGATGTTTTGAGAAATGGTATAGGAATTTGTAGTTTAGAGAAATTAAAGCTTTTTATGGAAGGTTTTATGTTTTAGTTTGAGGATATTGTGTAAAAATTGTAATCAGTTTTCCTTCGGTTGAAGAAAATGGGCTAGATTATATTTGTGTTATATTTATTGAAGGTGTGGCTTATTGCATAAATGATTATGTGAGATATGGAAAATATATGATAGATGTTAAAGTATATTAATTTTTTGTTAGGTGATTATAAAAAGGATGATAATTGCTGATGGCTTTTTTATATTCAGTTTAGTTTAGTGTTAATTTGAATAGAGAAAATTTTGGTTTGATTCCTGGTATTGATTTGCTGATATGTATAGAGGAATGAGTTAGTGATATTTTCTTATTAAATTTTAAATAATCCCTCTTATTGATTATTTCCATCTAGCAAAACCTTTTATAAATTTCACATTGTCCCTCAGCCATAAATTCATCTATCTTAATCAAACCAATTTCCAAAATCTTCTTACCAAGGATATTTTAAAACCCCTTAAAAAAAATCCTAATCTTTACTTTCCAATTATTTTCCCAATTTTTTCATCCTAATCCTCTCCCCATATCATCTTAAACCTCTCTAAATCAAATTCTCATAGCCTAATCATATTAAAACTCCATAATAATAATTTTAATAATGTATCATTCTAAAAACTCAAGGCATCTAACCGCAATCCAAACATCAAAAACCTCAGACTTTTTTCCTAATTCTAATCATATCTACAATACTCCCCCTAATACAACTATCTCAATAACCCGAAAAGGTGAAGAATTATCCCTCAAACCAAATTCCCCTTATAAATCTCCTAAATCCATAACTAATCAAAACAAAAAATCAAAAAATACTCATTTTCCAACAACACCAGGTTTATATAAATTCATCCCAGCAACAGAAGTTGTTTACAATGAAAAAACTCAAAATCCAGAAGATGAAAACCCAACAGAAGAAGTTTCAAATGATATAATATCTAATCTTTTATATGAAAAACAGATAAAACAATCATTAATTTACCCAACTATGTTTAGTAATAAATGCACTTTATTAGAAACTAAATCAAATAAAACTGAGAATTTCTTGACTGATTCACCTGAGAATCATAAAGTATCAAGTTTATATACATTAAGTAGTACAAATTCATATAAAAAAGATCAAGTTCATAATGATTATTGGGATAAAAAAAATATTAATAAGAAAAAAGTTCTTTTTTATATGCTGACAAATGGGAAAAACAATGGTTTAGGGAAGATATATTGTGAGAAATGTAAGGAAAATATGTGGTATAGTGTTAAGATTAGAGATATTAAAGGAAATTTGTAAGAGATATTTAGCTGGGAGAAGTTATGTTGTGGGATTTTTTGTGAAAATAATATGAAATTTGTGGAGAGAATATTTGTATGTAAAATATGTAAGAGTAAACTCGCAAGGATTAAAGTTAAAAAAGAAGATGTGTAGTAAGTATTTTTTATGTAATTAACATAGGATTTATAATATTCCTTGCAAATCATATATAAAATTCTATATTTTTTTAAACTATTAAATCATTTTAATAATGAAGTCCTTCTCCCGAAAGGCAGTTTTGTGGTTGCTCTTCTTACAGGACTAGACTGTCTTCTTACTTCTATACCTAAAGCCATTTTGATATCAAAAACAATCTCATCTGTATTTGTATATAACAAAAACAAAGGTCGTTTATTGCTATTCCTATCAAAACTCCAATTTTTAACATCGTTATCATTTTCTCCTGAAATATGCTTCCCTTTTAACTTTTCCCTATAGTTTCTCATAGCCATCATATGTTTTCTTGCTGTTTTTATATAATATTTTCTAATCTCAGTCTCAATCATGGCAGGGGCAAAATTATGGTCTTTAATATTCCTTTTAACTCCTTTTTTTATTAGAATCTTAGTTTCGAGTTTTTTAAATAAAAGCATTAATCCCCAGTTTCGAGCTCTTTTAATTTTAATCATATGCCTTATACTGTTTTGAATAAGATAAATGTATTTTTTAAAATTTACCATAAGCCTTGTCATATAATTACCAAAAAGAACTCTTTCGATTATTGAGACAATAATTTTATTGAACAGTTTTTTGCGTTTGTCAAGCCATTTTCTTATATAAGGCGTTCTTTGGTTTAGAGTTTTTACTAAGTGTTTCCATCTGATATTTTGAAGTTTTCTTAGTATTTTACCTAAAGCTTTACTAACCCAAAATAAAACCATGAGCATTTTATTTATTCTCTTAATAGTATACTTCTTTATCTTTACTTTGAGATTAAATATAAAAGATGTACTTGCAAGAGAAATCAAACACCCCCAGCAGATTTTAACTTTTTGTATCTCAAATCTCCTCATCCTCCACTCAAACCTCGATATTTTCTCAGTATAATTCTTCAATTTAACATCTCTAGTCATAGTCTCAATAGCAATTTTAGTATTTTTATGAACCATACTTTCAAATTCTCTAATCTTTGAAGCAACTTCAAGGTTTTTTTGTTTCTGAACTTTATTATGAGGAGTCATATCTTTATTTTTATTTATAACAGTTGGGCGCAAATATTTTTTTGACTTGTTTTCAAGAAAATTTTCAGCGAATTTCACAGTCTGTCCTTGAAAACGTGGAGTCGCAGAAAAATACACAACTTTTATTGTGTTTTTTGGGCTTGGGTTGTATTTCCCAGGACCAATACTTGACCGAGTTGTATTAAAAGTAGCTGTCGCACTTAGATTATTGGATTTTCGTGAATCTTTACCCCTAAAAGACTTATAAAAAGTTTGTGTTGTTTCGATGTTTTCTTCTTTTTCGGTTTTTTTAGATTTTTTTCTAGATGATTTTTTGGTTTTAGAGCTTGGGAGCTCAAGAGGAGGGAATGCAAAATCATCGAAGTCTTGAAATTTGCATTGAAGTTGCTGGAAAATTGGGAGGATTTTCGAACTGGATTCTGAGAAATTTGACTGCGCGCTGTATCTGTAGTTTGATATTTTATCATAGATTAAAGTTTGAGAATATTCAGGGTTTAGTGTAGGTCGTTTAGAAGCTGGGCAGTTTTCCATTATATAATAAGCAACAACAAAGTAAGTATTATGTCGTTAATATAAAACTATTATTAAAGATAATTTTATAGTATTTAATGATAGTTATTTGGAGTAGAAACTTAATTTTATATNTTTATAGTATTTAATGATAGTTATTTGGAGTAGAAACTTAATTTTATATGAGGCTGAGTAATTATTATGCTAGTTTTAATATTAAAACTTGGAATTTTGTTGTGGATTTTTAAATAGGCTTTTATTTTGTAATTTTTTGTATTTTTATTCTGTGNTGAGGCTGAGTAATTATTATGCTAGTTTTAATATTAAAACTTGGAATTTTGTTGTGGATTTTTAGATAGGCTTTTTATTTTGTAATTTTTTGTACTTTTATTCTGTGATATGATTTGTTTATTGTAATACTTTTTGTGCTTATTTTAGAATAGAGTTTTGGCGCTTAAGATGAATTTGGCATTTTGAGTTTTGTAATTATATTATATCGGATATTGAATTGTGGTATATTTTGACATTTTTTTCTTTGTGTCTGGATTTAGTTGTAATTTGGTACTATATTTTTATAAGTCTTTCAGGTAAATTTGAGTTTTTTCTCATGGGTGATGCAAATTTTCTGACTTAGGATATTTTATAATATTATTATATAATAAATAACAGATATAAATACTTAGTTTAAAAACAGCTGAACAAAACACGGATTGCAATTTTTATTTGTTAGTCTTTAATATTCAACAAAAAATATTTCCTTATGTTTCCTTTTGCCTTGAACTTTTTGCCAAAAATATTTCATATAGTAATCCTATTATAAGAACTAATGAAATCATACAATTTTTCATATATATTTCGATAATGAACAAATTTTTATGACTTAAAATTCAAATTTAAAGCTAAGGATAGCATCTTTATCCAATCTATAAACCTTAAAACTCAAAAAAAAATTTATCACTAAATAATTTTCCATATAAAACTCAATCATACATAAGCTCAGTATTTAATTAGTTTATTAAAGTGAATCCGAAAATCCCGACTTAAAATTTATTGAATCAGTTGTCGATTCACCAGAAAACTTTGCGCTCACAGTCTTAACATGGGCTTTTGCCCCAGGAATTAAATATTTACTCAATTCACTATTCATTAAATCAATATTTTCATGTAAATACTCAACATCTTTTTGTTTCTGCTCTAATTTTTCTCTAAAATCTTGTATTGCCTTAGCATATTTCACTATTTGCTGTTGTGACTTCATAAGTTTTTCTTTAAGTGCGTTATTTTCTACATCTCTTAAATCCCCAATAAGTAAACAACTTATTTCTTTACATTCACTTTGTTTCAAATATATTCCTCCTATAGGCGCTCTTATCATTTTTTGGATTGTATTGAATGTATTAGGTTTGTCTATTAGAATTGCTGATTTTTCTAATGAAATATCTGTGACACTAAGACATTTTTTTAGGGATTTGACTAAGGAGGTTAAGTATTCTAAGCTTTCAGATAAAGAATTCATTCTTGGAGATAATGAATTTGTTAGGTATTTGGCATTAAACATAGTTTTATGAAGTTCGGCTATTATTTCAACTAGTTTTTCAAAGGTATTTGATGATTCTTGAGGTTCTGGAGAGTCTTCTATTTCTTGTATTTCAAGTTTTTTGTGTTGTTGGCAAGCTGCTGATTTCAGTTCCATTTATAAGCAAAAATCATAGTTGAATTTTCTTAGAAATATATACAATAAGACTAGATTATAACTTCATACTTATGTTTATAAAATATAAACATATGCAATAAAGTTAGATTATAAATGCAATACATAAATTTTATGATAATTAATCTAATTTATATAATAAAACCATGTATATATTATGAATAATATAAGTGAAGACGACAAAGATGCATCATCGAAACTAAGTCAGATTCACCGAAGAGTCTACCCTTTATCTCTGTTTCCAACCCCTGAACCTGATCTCCCTAGTGACCTTTTCGGCATATCCACAACAATAATTCCCTCATCCCAAAGCCCGAAATATAAAAACCCAACAAAAATTCTAGGGCCTTCAACCTTAAGACAAAAACTTATAGAAAGATCAAACCCAACACCTAATACTTTAGGTTTAAGACATGCTCAAGAAAGTCCAAATCGTTATTTTTATTCCCCAAAACATATAAAAATAAACCCAGGATCGAAAACTATACTCAATTCCCTAAATCCAACTTTCCCAACTGAAGTTAACAGCTCTTTAACATACCCTCTAAGCAATCTTTTAGGTGGTAAAAATCCAACCAAAAGCAAAAATCAACATAATAAAAATAACCTATCAATTTCATTCGGCCACAAACTCCCAAAACTTGATTTCATCCCTACAAACGACCAAAACCCCAGAAACAAAAAGAAAACCCTAAAAGCTAAAAAAAAAAGCATTGCAGATATTATTGAAGACACCCATCATGCAATAAAACTCAGTAGAATTACAAGTTCGCATATTCCTTTCCCAGCTTCTACTGTTGGTCAGATTATGATAAGAATCAGAGATTTAGTTATAGATCCACTTAAACAAGAATTAGCTGATAATGTAGATAAAAAAAACCCTATGTAAAATTAAGTACTTTTTAAACTAGCTGAAGGTTTCAAAGCTTTTTAGCTCATCCCATTTCTTTTGGTTTTGCTGTAAAGTTTTTATATGGTCATCTAGGTTATCAATATGATTACTTAGACTTATCCACATTGGTAATATTATACTTTTTATAAACCCGACTTGTGAGTTTTTTATTTTGCTTATATCTCTACCTAGATATAAATGCTCAGAGATGGTTATACCCATTTTCTCTTCTTGAGAACATTGTTGATTAAATTCTCTACAGAGACGTAGACTCCATAGAACAGCTAATGGGAAATTAGAACTTTGATTTCCGATATCGGCAGTATGTAGAATGTAGCCCATAAAATTTACCCTGTGCTGTTTGTTTTTAACACTATAGTTTTGCATAGTATTTTCAAATTTCTCTTCAGTCTCCTTATGTTTCGCCATATCCGTACTTAAAATACACTTAAGGAAAATCTTCTTAGCATATTCAAACTCCTTATCCGTCAATATCTGACTTTTTTCAACCAACCTTATCAAAACTGACACATGATGATTTTCTAATACTGATTCATTATTATATTTCACAGCCAAATCATTTCTTGTAGCAATCAAAAAAGAATTATTAACTCCTGGATGACAAAGATCATGTCCTAAACCTGATAACAACAAATAAAAATACTCTTTTCCATATAAATATTTTGAATATTTCTCATTTCTTTCTCCAATCGAATACAAACTTTGGGCAACAGAAAATCCATGCCAAAAGTTGTGAAATGGGACAAATGAAAAATAGTTGTTTCTAATTAAATCCAATAAAGTAAACAAACAACGAGAATTTGTGTCGAATTGTTTAAACATTTCCATTGCGTATTGAACAAGTTCTTTTGAGGAATAATTGAATACTGGGAAATCTTTGTCTAGTAACTCGATGGAGATAGGAAAAAAAGGGTAGTCGAAAGGAGAGGGTTCAAAAGATGGAGCCAGGGTTTCTGTTATTGGAAATGAAGTTTGGATGTCGTTAAAGCATTCGATAGAATTTGAGGATTTTAGTATTGAGTCTTCTTCAGCAGCTAAGTACCAACAACTGCCTGGTTTAGTTGACATACAGCCCATATTAGTTATTTGTGAATATTCTGACAGAAGGATTTAATTTTTTTTTGATTTTATGTGGATTTGTATTGGAGAAATTGGGGTTAGGATGATGAGAAATTTGAAGTTTTTTATGTTGATGAAGAGTTTTTTGATAAGGGTGAATATCATGCTTTTTTTAATGCGAGTGAAGTTTTATGTGAGGTTTTGATGATGGGGTTTGATTTTGTGCTTGTCAGATGCATTTTAGGGAAATTAAAGGAGATAAATAGATTTTTTATGAATATTTTACCCAATATAAAATATAAAAGTTAAAATACTCATAATCCTTTATAATTTTCAAATGTAATTTTATTTTCCTTACTTGAAATTATGGGAAACACAATTATCTTATAGTTTAGCATATTTTCTATAAAATTAATATTTATGGAAGATCATTCCCAAGATAAAACTTCTGAAATCGTGAATTTTCCAATCAGCTATGAAGCTATTAAAGACAGTCCGCCAAATGAAAATCGATTTTTTCAGCTGTTAATTGTTGATCCTTATAAAGCTGACTCGATTAAAAATACATCATTTCAGCTTGAACATGTAGCAAATGATTCTCGAAATATTGAATTAATAAAAACCAAACCAATTAAAATTATACAAGTAATAAATTATGATTCAAATACTGAACAAATAATAAAGGAACAATCTCAAAGTATTCAAATTTTATGCAATGACAGTAGCTATAAAAAAGATATTCGAGAGCAAAATACTCGAGTTAGTTTTCTATCTTTTAAACTCAAATCGCTGACTAAATTTTACGACAGCAAAATGCTTGCAAATAAAAACGATAGAAAACAATTCATTATAAAAGTTTATGTTCTTATTTTTACACAATTACTTTGCACTATCGCTATAGTTTCTACTTTTACTATGATAAAAACACTTAGAGAAAATATAATAAATTATTATACATCCATAGTATGCATTATTTTATGTATTATACTTGGAATTTTGTCTATTTGCTTTAAAAAAATATTCAAAAAATACCCTTATAACTATATATTTTTGTATTTATTTACCTTTTTGTTCTCATATCCTATAGCGTATTATTCAAGTCATTATTCTATACTTGGTGTTGTTTCTTCTATTTTTGTAGCTTCAGGTGTATCAGGATCTTTAGCAATAGGAGCTTATATTACAAAAAAAGATTTTACTATGATTAGAGGTCTTAGTATAGGTTTTACATCAGGTATATTATTTTTTGCATTATCTTTAAGCTTTTCATATACAAGCATTTCTCAGGTAGGTTTTGGTATGATTTTTATTAGTATTTTTGTGTTTTATTTAGTATGGGATTTACAACTTATATGCGGAGGAAGACATTCTTATATTAATTATGATGACTATGTTATAAGCGCTTTACTTATTTATGTTGACATTTGTGCATTGTTTTTGTATATTTTAAGTGCAAAAAGATAATAAGATATAAAATAGTTATGATAATAAAATTATAAGGTTTAGATTTGTGAGATTATATTCGTTTATATTTTTTATACTTAGAAGTTTATTTATTAAAAAATTTGGCAAGGTAAGATTTTTAGGTAAATTTTGATATCAAAATAAAGAATGATGAAAAACAAAGAGTTTAAAATTGGGTAATACTTGTACGTTATCTATAAATATGCTAGATTCAAATATTCTTGTACCATATATTATTTATATTTGTTATAGTTATACTTATCATTTCTATTAAAGTAAATTATATCATCTTATAAAATCCTAACAATATCACATCTAACCCTAAATGTTATTTAATCTATAAATATTTTCGAACTGTTCCTTACTTTTCACCATAATCCATATAATAATAAACTATATGAGTGTCATACCTGAAACAAATCCTGAATTACTAAGCGAGTCTGAAAATAGAGAAACAGATCGATACAATATAAAAGATCAGCAAGTTATCATAGCTTTTACTGACAGTGACATACCCTATAACCAAAAACCATATGGATTAAAAAATTCTAATTATCCCCACCAAGAAAATCCTGTATCAAAAATATCCTTATCCAGACTAGATTCTCTGACAAAATTTTATGAAAATTCAATGAAAACAGATAGAAATGACAGGAACAATTTTATAAAAAAAGTTTATTTTTTAGTTGCCACCCAGCTATCTATAACAATATCATTTGTCGGAATTATATTAGGATTTCAAGTTATTAAAGAGAATATAAGACAAACATCATATATTGCTTTAGGAACTTTTATATCAGCATTTATCATTAGCTTAATTACTATTTGTTGTATTAAACCAGCCCGTAAATACCCTTGGAATTATGTGTTACTTTTTTCTTTTACTATATTAATTACTTATACAATAGGGTATATTTCAGCTTATTTTGATAGTATAGCTGTACTTTCAGCTAGTTTTACAACATTAGGAATTGTTTTTTCTTTAGCTATTTATGTGCATTTTTCAAAAAAAGATTTTAGGGTTTGTACTGGGATTACGATAAGTATTATAACAGGGATGATTTTTTTTGGTTTGTCAATGACATTTGCTTATGTGAGTGTTGTTAGTTCAGTTATTGGATTTGCTGTTGTGATTATTTTTTCTGTTTTTATTGTGTATGATATACAACTTATATGTGGTGGAAGGTATGATGCTTTGAATTATGATGATTATGTTATTGGCGCAATTGTATTGTATATCGATATTATTGCCCTTTTTCTTTATATGCTTAGGCTTTTAATGGGTAAACAATAATTATTTAAGATAGAAAAAGGTATTTTATTTTTTTGTATGGAATGGTTTTATGGAATAATAATTTAGTAAATATTATTTTATTAGGAATATTAGATGGTTGGTTGAATGAATTTTAGCTTTTTTTGATGATTTTTGAAATTATTGGATTTTTTGTATTGTGATGAATATTATGTGGAAGTTTTATAGTAAGGAATTTATCGATAAAGGGATTATGTATTACAGTTAAAAAAAAAATTAATAGGAAATAATCATTATCATTTAACAAATACTTGTATGTGGAAACAAGTTTTAAATCATTTTATTTTATATAAACTTAACTTTAGTAAAATGATTTTAAACAAAAATGAAAACTCCATCATAAAAAATATATTAAAGAATCAGATATTACTATAATAAAAATATTAAGGCTTCATCTTATTTAACTTTAACATTAAAAAACAACATCATTTCTCATCTTCCTTCACTTTATAACACAAAACATACCAATAAATTTTATTTACAATTTTCTGTCAAATTTAAATCTTATTTATCCCTTAATCCTCATTTCTAAATACATAAAAATATAACACAAAACATACCAATAAATTTTATTTACAATTTTCTGTCAAATTTAAATCTTATTTATCCCTTAATCCTCATTTCTAAATACATAAAAGTATTATATCCTATCATTCTTAATATACTTTAAATTATAATAATCAAATCCTTGAAATTTCTATTAAAACCAAAATCTTTGTATATATTTCTTGAAGAATTGTCATAACTTGGTTTTATCTTTAAAACCAAGTGAAAAAGAAAGTATTCAATTAACTACTTAAAAATGAGGGCAATACGGGGATCAAATAATTGTTGAACCGTGGAGGATCAAGTAAAATAAAAGCTCCTGGAGGCAAGTGAGATTTTTTATATGGTTTATTAACCATATCCAATGAAGTGACTGAAAGCAAAGACGCAAACAATGATGGTTGCTTTGTATTGTTTAGTTGCAAAGCTTTACAAGCACTCTCGCTTTGTTCGAAGAGGACTGAGCATTTCCTCCGACCAAAAAACTTTATTGACTCAATCCTCCCAAATTTGCAGAAAACATTTGCGATATCGTCAGCTTTGACGTTGCTGCCGAAGTTTTGAAGTAAGATTTGGTGGCTTTCTTCTCTATTACGCTTTGCCATTAATTTTTATCATGGACTTGGCCCCTTTTGTTTTTATTAAATAGATAAGAAGTTTATATGAAGATGAGAATAATAGTTTTTGGAATTTTTATGAGAATGATTAGAGAAATAAGGAAGTTTTGAAAAGTTTCTGGAAGAAGTTTGATTTTTTATAAATAGTTAGATTATGAAACTATTGAACACTTTATGATAATAAAAAATTTGAAGCTTTTAAAGATATATTTATATGAAGAATTTATTATCTCGTGATGAAAAATCTTATAAAAGATTTAAAGTAGGGTACTAGAAAAATCATATAATCTAAATCTAAAACCAAAACTTTCATCCTAAAACCAAAAAACTATCCAAAACTTTCAATATCCAAACCTCACCCTATCAACACTATTTTTAAACCTCTTCAAAAAACCCCATATCTTTCCACCCTATGCAGTACACATAAAACCATCTTTCACACAATAAACCATCCAACAAAGATTTTTTACATTAAAAATCATTCAGTTATCTCAAAAATACAAACAAAGTTCAAAAAACCTCTAAAAAAGCATAGTTTCCTAAAAACCCTATAAATATATATATTTTTATCAGTGCCCCATAGCCCGGGAGTAATGTGCGTAATAATTTAAATGAACAGAACTCAAGATTTACTGTTAAACAGAGAACTTTATGGTGGACAACTGAATCAAAATTATATAACAAGGTGGAATGAAAGAAAAATTACAGAAGAAACTGAACGTAAAGCATCTGCACTATGGATTCAGGCTTCAGGGAACATTTTAGCTTGTATATCCTCATTACGAAGGCTTAAAATTTACGATTTCCAAAAACATTTCGCCCTAGTATATTTTTCCCCTTACGATATACAAGTATTTAAAGCTTGGTTTACAGGAAGGACCCTTTATTTTATAGCAGGAAAAGAAAACTGTTATAAAATTTATAAGTTCAGCCTTGATAAAAACATCCTAAAACCTGAGGTTTTATTTGATAATATCAAGAATATCGAAGATACAGATGTAATACAAGATTGTGTTGTTATACAAAATGATGATGAATATGAAATTTTCGATCTTAGAAATTCAACAAAAAACAAAATCAAAGGTAAAGGGACATCTCGATACTGCAAAGGGTTTATATTATGTTGGGACCAAAACAACTTTATAGAAATTATTAAAATCTCTACACAAACTTTTTATAAAATCAACTCCTTTACTGAAATTATAGAAAATATAATATTTCTTGATATAGTCCAAGACACACTTTTGATATTCTTAGAAACATTCAAATTAATCACTTATAATATCATGACAAAAGATATAAAGGATTTCTATTTAAATAATCCATCACAATATTTTGAAATCGAAAGCTCAGGAGAAAGTGTGATGCAACTTGAAAATAATTCTCTTATATTATTTACCCCATTTCCTGTGTTTATTAATACAAATCAAGAAATTGTTATGATTAGTGATAATGGGCCGAATATTTTTGTTTTATGTGAAGATAGAGTATTAGTGATATCAAAAAGTAATTATGAGGTTTGTATTGTAGAAATTAAAGAGAATTGTTATGCTATTGGGTGTAATGAGATTGCTGATGAGTTTTATGTGGCAAATGATATGGGGATGTGGGGATATGAACAAAGTATAGTTTTTGAGTAAAGTTTTGCAATGAATGTAATATTCTGGATAAATGGGTTTAGGGTGTTAACTAGATATTAAATAATTTTTGAAGGGCTTGATATGTTTGTTAATATTTCATCAGATTTTTTTAAGATATTGTTTTTGGATGTCTTTTATAAATAGCTGAGAAAATTTTTATACTTTGGGTATGAGGATCAAGTTTTCTAGAATGATATAAGCTTTTTTATGTTATTATGTGCATATTTTTTATAGTGACCTTTTAGCATTTTAACTAAACCTTTTGATTTTTTAATCGCAAAATATTTATCGCGCTGAAAAATTAATTTTTTTATAATAATATGGGCGAATAGATTTATAAGCCTAATGGTTTTAAATAGAAGAATTTTTATTAGGTTGATAGTTTATATTTTTGAATACATCAAAATATTATAATAAATATTTTATAATGTTCAGTTTTCTTGTGATAAACTTTGAAGCATATGAGAATAATGCATTTGCAACTAAAGACATAATTTTTTAAGAAAAAAACACTCTTTGAAGGAATGTGCTAATAAAACGCTTATGACTTGCTAAAAAAGTATCATTTTCAATTAACTAAAGCAGGCTACAATACTAAAACCTAAAATTTTGACACATCACAAACATCTTCAATTAACTAAAGCAGGCTACAATACTAAAACCTAAAATTTTGACACATCACAAAACATCATACAAAAAAACTCATAAAAATAACCCCAGTGTCTAAAATCGCCATAATCCTAAAACAGCAAAATATAATTTTAGCTAAAAAAATCATTAATCTATTTCTCATCTTCGGTAACACCCATTTATTTATATATTTCTCTGCACCTCCATAATGATAAATTAAAATCCTATACCATAACTCTTATCAAACATCTAAACATAATAAAATTTAATACATTCAAATTATTATAAAAAAACAATGAATTATATTATTCTTACAGTAATAGTGTTCCTTTTACAAGAAATATTAGCTGATTGTTATAAATGTACAATATTTGGTTCAGAGTTTATACTGTAATATATACATAGTAACAAAGATTTTAATCTTTATTGTTTACCCAATTCAATATGTTCTGAAGCTTGTTCAGGAGTTATAATCCCAAGTACCGAAGCATGTCCAAGATCAGATGTAAAAAACATATAGTCAATATGTTCAACTTATTTTCATTCAGAATCATCAGGTTCTATAAGTATTTTAGGGATTTCTCCTTTGAATATTTGTTATTGGTTTTTGGATTTAAGGAAAAGAACTAAAAGTTCTACGATTTTTGATGCAGAAACCACAGGTCATATGTATTTTAAAATTAACAGCTATGAGGATGAAAATTCTCCTCGGATTGTTCATGAATATGATATTACTAAAGAAAGTAAATCTGAATTTAATATAACTGGAAAATATTTTGAAATCTTAGTATTTTCTATGGCAATAAGTGGGGATATAAAGGTAAAAGTTTTATGGAATCAAAAGTCTTCAGGAAGTTATGAGGAATCTAAAAATATTATTATTATATCAGCTTCTGGGGCTGCATTTCTGATATTCTTAATGTGTATTATAGCTTGTTTAATTATGACTATAAGGAAAAAAAGAGAAAGTTCTAGAGTTAGTCAACAGATATATGAATTTGTTCCTGATGATTGTTCATTTATTAGTCATATGGATACAAACATGCCATCAAAATTATTTTGTAACAAAACTCTTATTGATCCTTGCTGTATTTGCTTTGAAAAGTACTTATTAATTAGATTTTATTTGGGGTGTTTTGTTAGAGAACTACCTTGCAATCATTTGTTTCATACGCACTGTATTGATGAATGGATATATATGAAAAAAAATTACAGCTCTTGTCCTTTATGTATGAAGAATATTTTTGATTTCACTAGTCAGCTTGATAATTCAATAAATAATGAGAGAGCTTTAGATTAATATTTTGATGAAAGTTCCTTTCTATCTTTTAGTTAAATTAAAATTTAGATAGGATTTTCTTTCAAAGTGATAATGATGTATAATTTAATACATTTTTTAAGTAGAAAACTTAAAATTATAACTATTTTTACAATGAATATTTAGTTTTTTATATATAAAGTAATATAAAAAAATCATCTAAACATACTCTTAAACCATATTTATCTTACACTAAAGCTAATAATTTCCCACAAAATACTATTAACTTAATTATTTCCTCAATCAAAAAGTCTTCCACCGTCATCAGCAAAATCTTTAAAATCAGCATTTTCTTCTTCATTTTTATTCAAAATATTCTCCATAATCCCTTTAGGACTCAAACTATTTTCCATATCATTTTTCTCCTCACCATTTCCCCCTTTATTAAATTTATCATGTCCTTTATCACTTAAACTTTGCTTCATCATCTTTTCCTGATTTACCCTAACACTTTCTATTTTCTTCTTCCCCATATCCTCTCTATTCAAAACTTTTAGTTTAATTTTCAAGTCTTTTATTATCCCATTTAAACCTGAAATATTTAATATTTCTTCTAAAGTTTTAGCTGAATCTTCAATTCCTAAAGATTCTTTGCTTTTATTAGCAATTAAAGCTATTGAGCTTATAAAATGATTGAATCTTTTATAAATCATTCCCATAGTTCTTTTGATAGGTCGGCTAGATTTAATGTTAGTTTGGTTAATAAGGTAAAGGTTAGTTTGACAACTTCTTGGTCTTTGCTTAGGATTCCTAGTTTAAAAACTTTCATAATAGAATATAAGGAATTAATTGAGAATTCAGTTTGGATAAGTTCGGTAAGCTTTTCTGTATATGTGGAAATTTCTTGAAGCCATCTTCTAACAGGTTCAAAATCCCCTTTAAGCTCTTTAGCTAATAAACGAGATAAAAATTTATATTCTTGGGCTAGAAGCTTATCTCCTTCTTCAGGTCCAAATGAAAAATTGTGACAAAAAGATAAAATAAAAAATTCAAGGCGCAATTCTGCATCAAGTAAAGATTTCTTATCATCAATATCTTTTATTATCAATCCTCCATCTGAACTTGTGTAAGATTATGTCCTCTTTTTGATTTAATTTGAGGTGATTTAAATCCTTCTACATTATAAAGCTTGATATATTTAATTATAACAAAAAAATTATGATATTTTTAGATATAAAAGCTGGGTTATTAATTCTATGAGTATGTCTCTATCTCCACCTATTATAAGGTTTTTAGTATCAGAGTCTATATTGAGATTGAATAATTGTAATGCTTTGGATAAAATATTCCAATTCTATAACTTGTTTGCAGAGGTTATTAGGTTTTTTATTGTATTTATTTCTGGGTGTTAAAAGTCTTTCAAGTTTATTCTATATAACAGTTACTTTAATTTGATTTAACCTTTTTATGAGTTTTGTAAAAGCATAACCTGATTCAAAAGATGGTAGCATTTCAGGAGGGATTTTGTTGACTGATGATGGAAGTTGGAATAAATTTGTTGATTTGAGCCAGTTGTAAAGATATTCTGGGACTTCCATATTTNCAAAAGCATAACCTGATTCAAAAGATGGTAACATTTCATGAGGGATTTTGTTGACTGATGTTGGAAGTTGGAATAAATTTGTTGATTTGAGCCAGTTGTAAAGATATTCTGGGACTTCCATATTTTTATATATAATTTTGGGGTTTTTTAGTTTTTTTAGGTTTACGTTGAGTTTTTGATTTTAGGATTACGAAGAACATGATGAGATAAGGGTTTTTTATTATACAATTTTGTATTTAACAGGAAAATTGCCATTAGTATAGGTTAAGATGGATTATGAAAGGAATAAAATATAATAAAAAACAAACTATAGAATAATAATGATGCCAATAAAGAGAATTTTGATTTTATTACAGGAATAAAGTTTTTCATCAAAAAAACCACAAGATTATATCATACTATTTGATCAATTTTTTTTTCAAATCATGCGACCAAATCGATAATGTCCTTTTTTTGATAAAATCTCAAATCCCTCACACTTTCTATACAAAAAAATTAGCACTCATACAAGTCTTATAAAAGTCTATCTTTAAACACCCAAAACCCAATATTTTATTCCTAAACTTTCTAATATCATACTTATAAATATAATTTACTTATTAATTTGCCACTTATTTATGTAAGAAGGAATTAGGTAGAGCAACATAAAAGCTATCTACAATACTACCTTGATTTGAAAGCGTTTTAAACCCACAGTTTTTCTTTTTACATGAACAGTTAAAAGATGAGAACACAGCAGTAGATTCTGTTAAAGACTTTGAGTTCTTAAATTCAATCCATTCTTTCAGTGGGGGCATATCAGAATCAGAGCTCAAGCTAAGGTCGTTAAAACTATTTGAGCTCCTTTCATCATTTATTTCTTTTTCTTCGTTTAGAAACTCAGCACTTTTAATTTCACTTGTTAAACAAACACAGCATCCCATATTTTATATTTTGATTTTGTATTTAAAATATTTTTTATGTTTAAATTGTTTTAAAATACAGGAATATGATGATTTTTATAGTGAAAACATAGGAATTATGTGTTTTATTTGTATGTTTTTTGTGTTGAAATAAGAAATTCATGATATTTTTTAAAAAATAAGGTATTTATAAAAGTGTATATAGTTTTCTTTAGGTTTTGTAGTAATTTTATACAAAACTCTTCTGATATATTTAATTAATAGATAAATTCCTAAGTCTTTTCAAATTATCTTTCAAACTTTTCCTTATCTCAACCGTCCTCGACAATTCTTGAATAATCGAAGCCTCAGTTACTTCTAATTCATTTATATGATCCATAGCTTCTAATTCTTCTTTTTTCTCATCATCTATAGACTCATAATATCTTGCTTTAACTTTTTCTTTATATTCTCTTTGATTTAAGCATCGATCTCTTAATGATTTTACATAACCTGATTTTATTTCCTTACATTTATTCACACGGGCTTGCCATTCTTTATCTTTACCTGAAGCATGATTGTTTTTCCAATTAGCAGTTTGTTCTCTTTTTTCATGGACTATATCCTGCTTTTTTTTAAGTATATAATTGGTTAAATCTTTTATATTTTTCTTGTTTTCTTCTCTTGATTTTCTGATTTGTTGTTTTTTATATTCAAGATGATCAGCTTGTTCTGATAAATATTTTCTTTTTTTCTCAAGGGATTTCGTTTTGAAATTTATGTTGGCTTGTTCTTTTTTGATTTCTCTTTGGAGGTTTTCTATTTCTTTTGCTGCGAGGCTTTTGATTTTATTCAACTGACTTACTCTGTTGGTAACAATTTGCAATTGATATTTGGCTCGCTTTTTGTCGAATCTAGCTTGGAGTTTTTCATTTACTGCAGACCTTGGTGTACTGGATGGTAATGAAGTGCTAAGGCTGTTTGGTTCGTTCCAGTTGAATCTAGTAGTGATTTTATCCATAGTTAGGAATATATATATAAATGTGGATTGAGTCTGTAAAAAGAAGAATTCAAGCTAGAAACCTAGATACAGTTGCTAGTCGACTTGATGCAGGTGGAATAATGAAAGAACTATACATTATGATCCGCAAAGCTAAACCTATAGTTTCCGGGCCTTACCAAAACGAATTCCTAGACATTATTCGAATCCTAACTGAAGAAGTTTGGAAAGAATCTAAGCGTTCAAGTTCAATCCATACAGACGACCAACCAAAACCAGAATGTATTTCACCCGTAAAAATCATTGAAAAGCCATCATTAAATTCAACCAAATTCACTCAAGGAAAGCCACAATCTCCACTAAACCTTTCATCCCCATTATTTACCAAAAAGTATAATTTCACCACAACTCCACTCAACAGATCAGGAAGTGAGTCTTTTTTTTCAACCCCAAAATACAAAAACCAAGTTTCTCAAGATGTTGCTTACATGGTAAACCTCAATTAGTCAACATTTTCATTTTATAGTTTTTTAGACGTTTTCTAGGACAAGAAGAGTTACGACAAATAGAATCACGGATATCCCCGGGCCAGGAAGTTATTTTTGTGACCCCCGAACAGAACAAGTTTCAGTTTGCAATTCGCTAAAGACTTCAGTTCCTACCTGCAGGTCGGTGAAAAGTCTTTCCCTTTCACTTTTAAAGCTTTAGTTATATAAACTTACTTTAACAAGGGCTAGACAATAGTCAAGCGATAATTCCTAACTAATACTAATATAAACCATGATGTTTTATATAAACCAATCATACCCATTTTTTTAAACCTTAAAACTAAATCATATTATAAACTAAATTTCTAAATGATATCCTATTAATTATCATAATCAAACATCATAGCATTCTTCATAATTGTTCTCATCAACTGTGGTTTAGCTTTTGCAAGTCTAAATATTTTTTACGCTAAAACATTGACCATGAAAAGTGGACTAGCTCTAAAATGCCCATTCTGCAACACTTCCAAGCCAAGATCCACCAAGTTTTTATGTTTTTTATGTAAATGTTCACGTAAACTACTATCTGAATTGAACTTAGAACCTTTACAAGCAGGACATAAAAACCTATACTTTTTAAAAGATGATTGATATCTTGGTTTAAGCTCTTTAGTAACTATTTCCACAAGATCTTCTATAGGTTTACTCATCATTTCATCTAAATAAAACTCACTTATAAACTCTTGATTTATCCCAAGTTCCAATAACGAAAGCCCTTTATCATTAAGTTTCATTTCTGATTGTATCGATTCTTCTTCTGAATGATCATTTATATCTTTAACCTGATCAAAACAACTTTCTGGGTTATTTTCAATCATTTGTCTTATTTTCCCATCACTACTCAAAAGTTTAGACAAATGAGTAATTTTATTTGATTGTTTATTTAAAGCATCTTTCGCGAATTGGGTTTCAATTTTCAGTATCCCAGAATCTTTTGGTTTATCAAACCCCCCAGTAAAATCATCAGCTTTATCCCATTGGGTATTTTTCCCTGGAGCATTTTGTTTTTCTTTATAAAGTGAAACTGGTTTATTTGTTGTTATAATAATATTTCCAGTTTGACCTTCTTTTGCATTTACTGATATGTTTGTTATATCCCCGAATTTCACTTCAATTCTACGTTTTTTTTGTTTATCTTCATTGTTATTATTATCAGTATATTCCCATATAAATTGTTTTTTTTGGAAATAAATTTTAGCGATAAGGGCTGAATTTGAGTCAACGAGAAAATTCCCAGGTGTACCTGGAATTGTTATACGGAGAATATCAGCGTTGATTTCACTTGGGAGAACTTTGTTTTCGCTATAGTTTGAACGAGTATTAGCATTACCGAATTGGTCTTCTTCTTGAGTTGATAAGGATGGAGTTTGTGTAGGAACATTTGCTAAACTCATGCTTGAAGTTGTTTGCAATAGTTTAGGCCTTTCCATTATAGGTGGGTTATGTCTTACAAGACCTCCAAATCCTAGCATTTTATATATTATAAACAAAAATGTTAGAATTTATATACTTTAACGTGAAATGTGTTAAAAAATATGAGTTTATTTTGATATAAGGTAGGAATAATCTATTAATAATGTTTATGTCTATGTTTCTTATGCCTTTTATGAGTCTTGTACAAAGATTTTTCGGGACTTTTTTCTTTTTTCTCGCTGCTTTCTCTATTTTTTTCTTTTTCCATAGATTTTTCCTTATCATTTTTCGCATAACCAAGTCCAGGGTTTAAACTTTTATCACTTTGGCTTTCAAAGCTAGTTTTTTTTAGCAATTCACCTTTTTCTATGTCTGTAAGTGTTTTTTTTTTCTTATCTTTATCAACAATTCCTAGAGCTTGATTTATATTGCTTAGATCATTTTTTCTGATACTATCAAGGTCGATGTTATCTTTATTATCAGGGTTTTTAACCCACCAATCCTTTTTTCGCCATCTGCCACCTTTGTCTAAGTATCCTAAGCTTATAGTACTCCCTAGATAACATTCTCTATCTCTATATGACATAACTCGTACATCTTCCCAAGAAAATAACCCACGACCACCTCTATTTCCTTCTCGAATAGGTGCATACATATTTATTATATGATAGAACAGAAATATTCATAAAGGTAAAATTATTAGGATTATTTTGTAGAGGTTTTTAATGCAATAAAAACAGTTGGGGATGTGCTTTTGCTTGATGTGAAAAGAGTTTTTTGTTGATTTATATGAGTGATTCAAATTTTTTTGATTATTTTTGTTTAGGTATCATTGATATTAGGTTTTACTCTGATTTGATAAGAAAATAAGATAAAATTTGCATAAATATACATCTGAAACATCATTAAAAAAAACGCATTTTCTTATTTAAAACTACTAATAGCCAACTTTTTAATCTAATCAGGATTAAACTCTACCTCTTCCTTAAAAACAGAATACGGATTAGTAGCCGGATTATAGCTTTGAGGGCTAGCAGCATTCATTTCAGGGACAGGAGGATTTTCTATATCCGTAGCAAACTGACACATAGGGACATAAGGTATATCAGGCATAAAATAATCTCCAACAAAACTCTTCACATACATCGGATCATTAGTAATTCTCTGTATTTCCTCATAATTTTTAAACCCTATCCTTACATTCTTCCCATTAGGTCCTATCACTTTATATAATTTGAAATTATTCTTTTTATTCTCATCAGGAACTGCTAAGAAATTTTTACTAGGTTTTATTTGCGTATTTTGATAATATTCAGGAATATAATCTTCTTTAATCTCTTCTTTTTTTTGTTCATTTTGATAATACTCAGGAATATAAACTTCTTCTTTAATCTCTTCTTTGTTTTGTTCATTTTGATAATACTCAGGAATATCTTCGTTTATTTCATTAGTTATATCATGATTTTCATTTTCTAGATTTATAAGGTAGTTACTTAACTCAGATACTTTATCAGAAAAATATTTTTCATGCTTTAAAACATCGATAATTTTTGATAGATGATAACTTTCTAATTTTTCTATAAAAATTGGTGATAGTAAAATGTTTATATAGTTTTGAAAGGTAAGGGTTTTATTACTTGGGAATATGATTTCATTTGAGTGTGATAATGGGTAAACATGGTCGTAGTTATTGTCATTGATAGCGTAAATGAAAATCGAGATTGGGTTTGAGAAGATATTATTATCTATAATTTTTGCAATACTTGGAGAATTTTGGCTGACTATTGTTATGATAAGATTAAGATTTGATGATATTTCACAGATGTCTGAAAAATATGCTGCTAAGATTTCGATTTCAGTTTTATAGTCATCTGTATTTATTAAGTCTAGTAATTGTTCTTTTGTATATGATCCTTGGGGACATACAAGTTCTTTTAAAGTGTTTAATGAAACATTTTGACGCATCTTTATGATCTCTAAACTGAATTTAGATTACTGTGTGATTATTAGCTGAGAACTTTTGAATTTCGGATTACCTTTGATGTATATGAGCAACTGGAAATAAGCATCGATAATTTTTTCTGGCAATTTATTCATTATTCGCTTAGCAAATGAGTACCCCAAATTTTCATAGAACTTCTTTATTTCCTCGTTTACTTTTGCCATTTATTATCTTCTATATAATTTTATCCCCACCGTAATAATATCGGATGGTTAAAAGGCACAAATTAGCTACCTTAGGTAGATAGCATCAGTTAACCTAAACAACTATAAAAATTTCACTATATTAGTTATTTAAAATATCCTTTCATATTTCAAATTATGAGACACTTAGAACTGGCAAAAATTTTATCAAACAAAGAACAAACAATTATTTTTAGCAAAGATCTTGGAATCTTGCTAAATAACCATTATGCTTTAATTGTTATGGAGAAATAAAATATAATGAAGAAAAATAAGTATATAGATGCAGAAAAAAAGGATGTCAAAGATTCTATTCAGTTTTTGCGAGAACAGGATTTTCAAGTTTGAAAATTCCATTTGAAACTCATGTGTTACTGCTATATGAGTGGTCAGTAGAGACATAACCTAAGTATGCTGCAAGAGAATATAATGTGGATTCTTCTTCTGTATTTAACTTTTTAAAAAATATAGAAACTTGGCGTCATTCCATTATTTTGAGATTGCTGACCAAAAAATTGGAGGAGAGGAG
>MPUH01000626.1:0-42765 GCA_001970955.1 Stentor coeruleus
ATATAGAAATAACTTGTCTTAGTGAAGCTTTGCTTGCTTCGAATAAATCTTTTCTATCTTTACATCTCTTAATCTCATATCTTCAAAACTTAAGTTTCTATATTTTATTATCCTATCAAAGTAAATTTACAGCATAACTTCATATAAACTTAAATTAACAATATTCAACTAAGCCCTATTACATTAAAATCCACACAAAACCTCAAATATAATCATACAATAAATATTTATTACCCTTCTTATATTAATCTACACCTAAACTATATCTTTTATATTTAATTTAAACATTATTCAAAACCTTTTCATCTTTACCAAAAACCATATATCATCCACCTTACAATAATATTTTTTTCTTTATCCAATCTTATCAAATCACTATTTTCATATCCCATTATCAATTAACCCAATACCTTAAAATTTAACAATGAACAGAAACAACACGCTAGCTAAAAACCAAGCATCCTCAACAATAAACCCTCGAAGAAATCTCGCAAGTTCATGCACAAATCTTATAATGTCCTCATCTCCTGATAGCAAAAAAACAAATTTCTTTAAAAAGCTAAGTTTCTTAACAAAAAGCTGTGATAAATTTTCTAAAGACATAAGAAAAACCTATAAAGCTGCTTCAACTAAACTTAGAAAGAATATAGACTTTATTGATGATACTGATTTTGATGTTGAACCCAAAGATCACAACTGGAAAGCTAATTTTGAAAAATTCCACGAGAAAAAAGCAGAGAAAAATCATCTCTATATCAAACTTAAGTCTATGGTTTTTCCTCAAATTATTATTAAAGAGCCTATAAGAAGGATGAAAGCTAAAAAAGATATGATTATTCCAATTAGAGCTAGAGTTAGTGTTAGTGAAATAGATTCAGCAACTGGTAAAGATATACTTTTTAAGAATAAAAGAAATTTTGGCCAAGTTTGTACTAATAATAGTGCTGCGGATGTAAAAAGTAAGTTTGATGCTAGTTCAGGGGTATTTAAAAATCGTACTATCAATGCGAAAAATGAGATGAAAATGGGCAAAGTTTGCGAAAAAGCTGAACAGATTCCCAAACTAGCAGAACAGATCCAGAAGAGACATACCAATAAACCAAAATAATAAACGTAGAATTATTACTTAACTAGTAAATATCGTTTTTGTATATTTTTTTCATTAAAAGCTTTAAACTATAAAAAAGTAACTAAAAACATTGACTCTCCACACACAAAAAAAAACATAAAACCTAAATAAACTCATGATATAAAAACTTTTATAAACATAAAATCTCACACTTAAATCTACATCAAATTTCAGTCTAATAAAAATGACTGAGCTTATAAGCCTACCCAAAAAGCGCAAAGGTGAGTCCACAAACTGGTGGGAAGAAGATGAGCAAGACGACTTTTCAATCCAAAAATGGAAATCTCTCGAGCATCATGGGGTCATTTTCCCTCCAGACTACATTCCTCACAATATCCCGCTTTTTTATGATGATGAGGCAATTTCCTTAACTTCAGAGCAAGAAGAAGTGGCAACTTGGTGGTCATCAGTAATAGGAACAGAATGGGAAACCAAAGAAATATTCCGTAAGAATTTCGAACAGAATTTCCTTAAGCTTTTCGGCTCAGACCATCAAATAAAATCTTTAGACAAATGCGACTTCAAAAAAATAGCTGAGTATGTTGAAGTCCAAAGAGAAGTAAAAAAAGCACGACCACCTGAAGAAAAAAAACAAGAAAGGGAATCAAAACAGAAACTTGATGAAGAAATCGGATATGGAATAGTTGATGGAAAAAGGGAAAAAATTTCTAATATAATAGTCGAACCCCCTGGGTTGTTTAGAGGTAGAGGACAACACCCTAAAGCTGGGTATATAAAAACTCGTTTACGTCCTGAGGATATAACAATTAATGTAGGGAAATCAAATCTTGTCCCTAAATGCCCAGTACCAGGACATGCTTGGAAAAATGTTGTCCATAACAATTATGTAACCTGGCTTGCTTATTATAAAGACCCAGTGCTGAGTTTTTCGAATGTTAAATATGTGTATTTGGCTGCATCTTCTAAGTTTAAAGGTCTCAATGATAAATTAAAGTATGAAAAAGCTCGTAAGCTTAAAGGACTTATTGATGGTATTAGACATGACTATTTTGATAAAATAAAAAAAGATAATCAAGTTAATAAACAACTAGGCACAGCTTTGTATCTTATTGACAAACTTGCTTTAAGAGTTGGTAATGAAAAAACTGAAGATGAAGCTGATACAGTTGGATGTTGTTCGTTAAAAGTATCAAATATATCATTCAAAGAAAACTGTCAAATAACATTAGATTTTCTAGGAAAAGATTCTATGAGATATTTTAATACAGTTCCTGTAGATCCTAATGTTCATGAAAACCTTAGAAAATTTGTTGAAGGAAAAGGACCTGATGAGGAGTTGTTTGATTTGATTACAACAAGTTCGCTTAATGAGTATTTGAAAACTTTTATGAAAAGCTTATCAGCTAAAGTATTTAGGACTTATAATGCTTCAGTAACTTTACAGATGTTGTTAGGAAAATTTAATCATAAAAATATGCAAGTTGAAGAAAAAGTTCAGTTTTATACTGATGCTAATAGAGAAGTGGCTATTTTATGTAATCATCAGAAAAGTACACCAAAGAATTTTGAAGTACAGATGGAAAAAATGCAAGATAAACTTAAAGATAAATTTGAGAGCTTGAATTTGTTAGAAACACATTTGAAAGGGTTTTTAAGTAAAAAAATTGCCCAAAATGCTGATAAGAAATTTCCGACTTCTGAGGAAAATACGAGGAAAGCTATTGTCAGGGCTAAGACTTCGATTAAGAATATGGAAATTAAATTGAAGATGAAAGATGATAATAAAACTGTTGCTTTGGGGACGTCGAAAATCAATTATATGGATCCTAGAATTACTGTAGCATGGTGCAAGAATAATGAGGTGCCAATTGAGAAGGTGTTTCCTAAAGCGTTAAGATCGAAATTTATATGGGCGATGTATACGGAACCCTCTTGGGAATTTTAATAGTTAGAGATAGTAAGTAAGTTTTTATACTAAATAATGAGAGTGATTTTTATAAGTTATGGTGAGGATAATGAATTTGGGTATATTATAAGAAGTGATATAATAATTTGTAATATTCAATAAGCAATATGAAGTTTGCAGATGATAAAGCTAATATTAGATGATAAAGAAAATGAATTGTTTGTGAAATATTTATTGTGTAGCCCTATCATCTAAAATTATACCTTTTATAAGTATTGTCATTAACAGCATTTACAGCATTTTTTTATTTCAGTAGTAGGAAGAAAGTGTTAATATAAACCAAATAACAAGGTATTTTTAATTTCTTAAATATATAAAGTTATACATTTTATATTTGGATATGACTGATACTAGTTAAAATAATCTATGACTTTATAAACAACCTTGATAATTCTTAAAATGAGATTTGTACAAAATTCT
Source organism: Stentor coeruleus (assembly GCA_001970955.1). Taxonomy (NCBI): domain Eukaryota; phylum Ciliophora; class Heterotrichea; order Heterotrichida; family Stentoridae; genus Stentor; species Stentor coeruleus. The sequence goes on from MPUH01000626.1 coordinate 3,477, forward strand.
AGATTTAACTATGAAAATGCTGAACTTAATAAGATGAAAAGAGAAATGGAAGAAAAATAGAGGAAGATGATTAAAGAAATAATAAAAAGTGGAATCAAGCCTGAACAAACCGAGAAAATTATTAAAAATCAGCAGTAATAAATGAATCAGAAGCGGTTATATAAAACCAAGTTTAAAGCATCAAGAACTAATACAAAAAAAACTGAATTATTCTTTAACTAGCCCCCAAGAACGTATGGTCCATAAACTAGCAAAACATAAAAAAGAAAATCAAAATCATAACCAATGAGGAAGTTGAAAACATAGCCTTTAAGATTTTTATAATCAAAACCATAATTAATCCCAAACTAAACAGCCTGACTTACTTGCCAAAATATTAACTCTAAACCTAAATCAAACCAGCAGCCAATCCTAACATAAATCTCAATAAAAAAATATTCATCATATATAAAAAATCTGCTAATCCAAGTTAAAAATATCAGTAAAATCTTAAAAATGAGTTAAACTTAAACACAACATAAGCCATTTAGATAAAATTTCTAAAGCATTAAAGTACCTAACTTATACATTTATAAAAATAACAAAGATAGTTATATAGTTTATAATATAACCTATACTATGATTAACGGTTAATTACTCAGTGCTTTCCATATTGGGATATTCCCGTTCCCTTTTTTTAGTGTTAAAGTTTGTATATATTCTTGGGTAGCTGCACAACAAGGTAGGCAACACCATAAGAAAGCATCAACACTAAGACTTTCTTCTTCGATATTCAAATTCTTTTTTAGTCTATGCCTATTTATAACTCCTCCTATACATCCAAGGCAACAACTTAGTAGCCCAGCAATTAGCGCTGAGTTCTTTTCTGGATCTGATAGCTTAGCATCTACTATTTGCATACACATAATACCGCATGGTACACAACATGACCATAAAAACATAAGGACGTTTTTATTGCAATCAAAAATCTTTATATCCCAAGTACTCATATTTATTAGTATCCAGAATATAATCATTAGTAAAAAAACAAACATGTGTATTTAATTGAGAAGTTTATTTATAAATATTGTAGGGTTTTGCTTAAGGAAAATTTTGGACTACTGAAAATAGTGTTGTTTTTAGTTATTTGATGTTAATATGAATGCTTTAATTGGTTATAATTTATAAGTATAAGGAGATTTTAAGTGATAAATATAAAATATTCAATCAAAGTCTAGCATATACGGTTAACAATCAGTTGTTTTATAAAAATTGAACTTCTGATTATCGAATTTATATATAAAAACCCCCATTTTTCTTATGAAACTTCATTCTGATTACTTGTAGATTATAATATTTAAACTCATCTTAAAAACCTTAAGTAAAATTGTATATTTTAATTATCACTATCTCTTGTTTATCCTTCCACAGATTCAATACAATCTTTTAGTTCCTCGCTAAGGTCATCATCAATCAAAATAGTAATATCATAAACTAAAGATATGTCATCATTATTCTGAATCTCTTGTTCTAGTTCACTTTCAGGGCAAGGCTCACAGCAGGATTCTTCACCTGTAAGACATTCACATTGATCACAACATAATTCATCACCTGTTATACATTTGCATTCTTCACAACAATCTTCATAACCTGTTATACATTCACATGAATCACAACATAGTTCGAATCCTGTAAGACATTCGCATTCATCACAACATATTTCAGTACCTGTGATACAGAAACAATCTTGACAACAAGATTCGGTACCATTAATACATTCGCACTCATCACAACAGGCTTCAAGGCCGGTTGTACATTCACAAGGGTCGCAGCAGAGTTCTAATCCTGTTAGGCATTCGCATTCATCACAACAGGATTCGGTACCAGTTATGCATTCACATGGCTCGCAACATATTTCTAAGCCAGTAAGGCATTCACATTCATCACAACAAAGTTCAAATCCGGTAATACACTCACAAGCATCACAACAAAGTTCAGTTCCTGTTAGGCAATCACACACATCACAGCAAAGCTCTTCACCTGTGATGCATTCGCATGCATCACAGCATGATTCTGTTCCTGTTAAGCAGAAACATTCATCACAACAAATTTCATCACCACTAATGCATTCACATTCATCACAACAAGTTTCAGTGCCAGTCAAGCACAAACATTCATCACAACATGTTTCTTCTCCTGTAATACATTCACATTCATCACAGCATAATTCGTTGCCAGTTAAACACAGGCATCCTTGACAACACTCTTCTTTTCCAGTAATACATTCGCATTCATCACAGCATATTTCATCACCTGTAATACATTCGCATTCATCACAGCAATCTTCTTCTCCAGTAATACATTCGCATATATCACAGCATGTTTCATCTCCAGTTATGCATTCGCACTCTTGACAACATAACTCTTCTCCAGTAATGCATTCACATACACTACAACAATATTCCATCCCGGTAGCGCATTCGCATTCATCACAACACAATTCATCCCCTGTAATACATTCGCATTCATCACAGCAAGATTCTAATCCAGTAATACATTCGCAAGGATCACAGCAAACTTCATCTCCAGTAATACATTCACACTCATCACAACAAGTTTCTTGTCCGGTAATACATTCGCATACATCACAACAAGCTTCAGTTCCAGTTAAACATTCACACATTGAACAACACAATTCTAGCCCAGTAACACATTCACATTCATCACAACATATTTCTTCTCCAGTAATACATTCACAAATATCACAACATTCTTCATTTCCTGTTACACATTCGCATTCATCACAACAAATCTCTGTACCAAGTAAACATTCACATTCATCACAACAATCTTCTAATCCAGTAACACAATAACATTCTTGACAACAAGCTTCAGTACCAGTTAAACATTCGCATTCATCACAACAAATTTCTAAACCTGTAATACAAAAACATTCTTGACAGCATATTTCATCTCCAGTAATACATTCACAATCATCACAACAAAGTTCAGTTCCAGTAAGACATTCGCATTCATCACAACAAATTTCTGTACCTAAAATGCATTCACAAGTATCACAACAATTTTCAAATCCAGTTAAACATTCACATTCATCACAGCAGATTTCATTTCCGGTTATGCATTCACATTTCTCACAGCATTCTTCAGTACCAAAAATGCAATAACAATCTTGACAACAAAATTCAGTTCCAAGAATACATTCACAATCATCACAACAATCTTCCATACCTGTAATACATTGACAATTATCACAACAATATTCAGTTCCTGTATTACAAAAGCATTCTTGGCAACAAGATTCAAGTCCTGTGAGACAGTAACAATCTTGGCAACAAGCTTCAGTTCCAGTTAAACAATGGCAATCTTGGCAGCAAGCTTCAGTACCAGTTTCACAATAGCAATCATCACAGCAGATTTCTGTACCTAAAAGACACTTACACTCAGGACAACAGAGCTCAAATCCTGTCAAACATTCACAAGGAGGACAACAAATTTCATGTCCAGTTTTGCATACACATGGTTCAATACAATAGCAGCTATTAATAAGGTAATTGATGTAGTTTAAGTAATCAGCTTCATATTCAAAGCTCTCACTAGAATAATTACAGGTACAAGAGCCATCCCATTTAGGTTGACCTTTTCTATGATAACTACAGTCACAGTTACTAGTTATATACAAAGCATAAATCAGAAAGTCACTGTTTTTTTTAAAATTGGTAGAAATGTGATTGCAGATGCAGCCTTTAGTCCATCCTGACTCATCTAAGGTTACTGTTGTGGTATCGGTTGATGTTTTTGACAAGGATGCTGTGGTAGAAATTTCCAGAAAACCTCCCTTCGATGCACTTTCCCAGGTCTCTGATGATTGAGGACTGTTGAGATGGAGTTTTTGATCGTACTCGCTATGTAAGTTATGCGCCAGGACTGAAAAACCTCCCAGAAGCCAATAGAGACTTAGCATTTATAAACGGCTAGTTTTAACCCTATTTGCATGGTCAGATTTTAGCATATAACTTAACTTTTTGCCCTTGTATATGGCATTTTAAGTTATAAGGCTTAAGGGATTATGATTACTGAGTTATTGGCTTAGATTATTAGGATGTGGATTTTATTATAATTTTTATGTGCAATTTAGCTTTAGGGTAAGAATTTTAGATTTTTCGATTTGGGTCGGATAGGGTTTGGAAAAGGATTTTTTTCGTGTTTTGATGAAGTTTTGGATGTGATGTTAAGAATTTTATGGGCTAGTGAAAAGGATTGTGTGATAAATTTGAAGAGGAAATGCTGGTAGCTTATAATTTCTTTGAAGGAAAGAAATATGAGAATACAAGAAAATTTTTGAGTTTTTGGGAAAGATTTGCTTTGTGTAGGTAGACTAAATAAATTTATATTCAGATTGCCTTGTATTAAGTATTTTTCCAATCTGTTAGTTCCATTAATAATTAGTGTTTATTATATTATGATTGTATTAGTTAATTATCGCTTGACTATTGTCAAGCCCTTGCTTTTATAAGCGGAATATAAGAATATCTATATCACAATTGTAATTAATCGATACCACATTTAAAATATACAACATAATTTTAACCAAACCACAGAAACCATTTCGCTATATTTTATTCTTCACCTTATGCCCTAAAATCATCAAAACATCTAACTGATATTCACCTATTAAAATCAAAATTTCTAAGACACTAGCGTATTAACTTTAAATTATCTAAAATTAAAATATAAGACTAAGATATCAAAGAATTAAAATATGTATTCAGATATTCAACAGAGTTCCTCAAATCAAAATATTTTCAACACCAAAAAAATTTTACCCTAACATAGCCAGCGCTAGTATAGTTTATAACTTAATTAATCTTCAGAGTCAAAAATTTTTGTTTATCATGACGATACTGTTACTTACCTTCGAATTTCTTCTTCAGAGGCCCTGATTGATTCATGCCAAAAAAAAGTATAATGATGATATCATCGCCTTAGATTTTACCTCAAAGTAAACCAAATTCCAATTTAGCGAGCACAACCATGATATAAAATTCATAGATTTTCTTTATACAAAAACTTCTCCTAATCTATAATCTTCATGTTGATTATATAAAAAAAGCATATGATTTTTCACTTTTATGATTAATTTCTATATTCTTGTAGAAACCTGACAGACAACAAAATGCTTGTGTGGAATGCTATATTAGGTTTATTATTGTATCTATAATTATAGCTCTAAATTCAACAATATTTATTAAATTTGTAGGTTTTTACAAGAAAGACCAATTGAAAAAACTTAGTATGAGGATTACTTCTGCGGATATGAGCATTCTTAGTATAATTATTATGATAGAAATCAAAATATCACTATAGGTAAAGATAATTACTCACTAATATTAAATGTATTCTTGTAAGTTTACTTGATAGTAATAATAAATTATAATATAAACTTATAGCTTCAATAAAATTTTCATAAGAAAGTTAGGTTGATATTGATATTTTTTTCATATAATCATAATAGCCCGAAATGTTTTTTATTATTTTTACAATAAAACAACCTATTATAGTTTAAAATTCTATGATTTTTGTAATTGATTTATATGACCCTATTCGGCTATGGATAATTTATATAAGAAATTTGAAGTCAGGATTAGTTTAGTGAAGACAGCTCGCGTTCGATCTTTTCTTTGTTTTGGATCTTTTGCAGCTGTTGTGCATTAAGTTTCTCTCCAGATTGTTGTTTCTGAATAAGATCTTTAATCTCCTTGAGTTTTTTCTTAATAGATTTCTTTTTGTTCTTATTAGAAGAAAGCTGCTGTTCAGCAAGAGACTCAAACTTAGCAGATGGTGAAGCAGCAATTGGACCTCCTTCCTGGCCCTTTTTTCTTGAGCGATTTTTAACTGTGACCCATTCTTCATTCTCAGCTTTTTCTTTAACAGGAGACTGTGACGATTCTTTAAGTGGAGACTGTGACGTTTCTTTATCAGGAGACTGTGATAATTCTTTAATCTCTTCTACTGGGGATTTTTCCACAACAGCCTGTTTAGTTTCAACTGGAGGCTTAGTTTCAATAACAAGTTTAACTTCGACTGGCTTAGTTTCAACTGGTTTAGTTTCTACAACAGGTTTTGTTTCAATTTGAGGCTTTTCTTCAACTTTTGGCTTTTCATCAATGACTTTAGCTTCGAAGCCAGGAGGGTATGAATAAAGACTCTCTGTGATTCCATAAAATTCTTCGTAAGTCAGACTGCTTGAAAAGGCTTGTCTTGCTTCAGAACCTGTCTTAGCACGCTCTTGAGCATAGCCTGGAGGCATATCCATCATTAATATTATCAGAGACCATAAGAAAATATTCAATTTTTTAGAAAAAGTTTTTATTTGTGATGGGTAGTAGGGTGATGGATTTTTTATGGAGATTAGGAGAAATTTTTATAATTTTTGCTGTGTGATATAGGATTGAGTTTTGGGGTTAGAAATAAAAAGTTTGAAATAATAGAGTTTTATGGAGGAGGATTTAGTTTGTAAGGATGATTTTTTGGAAAAAGATTATGTGAGAAAAAATATAATTTGACATAAATTTACACATTTTTTTACTGTAAAATTTAATCTTTCTACATTTATACTCTTAAACAGCATTCATATAAACAACAGCTAATTTTAACTATCTAAATCTACTCGAAACTTTCTTAGCCAAACTGGCTAACTTTTCATGAACATAGTCTTCGAGTTAGAAAAATCAATAAATTTACACGTCTTCAGCTTCTTTACAAAAGTCAGCTGCCAAGTCTGAACCCCTTTCGCATTAACTTCATCATTTAAATACTTCCCAAAATGATCTTTAATTCGATCTTTAATATGAGATTTTTTAAGCTCACCATACTTTCCTAATACCCACACAATATAATCTCCCATTGTAATACATTTTTTTGCATCACCAATTTTCTTATCACAATTCAATCTATAAACTCCTGGTATTTTCTTAAAAGATGTATTAAGTAGCTGTTTAACACTAGTTTTCCAGCATTTTTGAGTTATATTCCCATAAAGTTCCTCAATTTTAGTAATTATCTGATCTTTTGTTCCTCTACCATCTTGGAATTTATCTAAAGCATTTGATATCATAGTCTGTATAGTAGGTTTCTTCAAAGACTCTAATTTATTTTCTTGAGCTTTTTTTAATTGAGCCGCTTTTATCCTTACACTATTAATACTCCGACCTAGTTCCAAAGCGATTTTTTTCCACATTTCAATATTCATAGTTTTTCTAGAATTAATAAACCGAAGCAATTTGACTTCATCTGATTTCATCCATTTTCGACTTTTATACTCACAACTAGAGCAATGGTCATCAGTTTCAGCAAAAAGACTATCGATATTAAACGACTCTGGGTCTTCAACTAAAGATTTTAAGTCGATCTTATCTATAAAACATTTTTTTGTTTTATTATCACAACAACTAAATGTGGTATCCAAGAAAGGGTTTGATTTATCATTGCTTTTACATATCACCCATCCATCAAGTACTGATCTAGGACATTTCTGAAATAACACAGAAGGATGTTCAGAAGTCCATTGTCTATTCAATTGCATCCATTCCGGTTCTTGTGTTTCTGTATTTTCTTCAAAAAATTCGAAACCTTCCTGGAAGTCCATATCCATATCCATTATGTTAATTATTCTAATAGCCATTTAGATATTAATATATTAAAATCCTTTGACAATATTTTATATGTTTATATTGAGAAATTGTCCTAAAATATTTAATAAACTAACCAACGACGACGCCTTTTCTTTCAGGAATAATTTTGATGTTTTCTGGTTTTGTATGCGCTTGAACGTTCTTTTCTTTACGGAATTGGCTTTCTTTTTGTATTTGTTTGATTTTCTTTTGACGGAAAAGATAACGAGGTAAATGACGATGTTTAAGAAGTCGACGCATTTCAGGAATATATTGGAAGTTTTTTTTGAGTCTTTCTCTGTATTGTAATGCTTCTTGTTCTTTTGATAATAAGACTTTAAGGGGCATATGGGCTTTACTTTTCCAAACCCTTATATTTGTGTCATCTGAACCTGTTAAGACAAATTTGCCATCTCCACTGAATTCTACTGAGTATATCCATTGCATTCTTCTAGTATGATAAACTTCTCTACTACGACCATCACGGATATCAAAAATCCTAACGGTTTTATCAAAAGACCCTGAAGCGAATTCTCTACCATTAGGATTATAACTCACACTAGTCACAGAGTTCAAATGGTCTTTATGTATTCTATTAGCTTCTGTAAGTTTTCTCATATCAAAAGTGTAAAGATTCCCATCTTCATTAGCTAAAGTGAAATTCAAAGGCTCTCTAGGGTTCCAAGCAATATCATTCGACTTTAAAAGGAGTTTCATTTTCTCAACAACAGAATTACTTCTTGAATCTATAATCAAAATCCCTCTATCATTAGATAATGCTCCTAGTAAATGCCCTTCACTTGGGTTAAATTTAGCTTTGTGTACAGTATCTGAACCTGCTTGAAAAAGGGAAATGGGGTTTGACCGTCTTAAATCCCAAAGTTCAACACCATCATGTCCGCTTGTAACAAAAAAACTATCTTTCCAGGATAAGTCAATGCTTGTAAGCCCCATGGAAGACTTGTATTTTTCTTGAGACTCACCTTTCCAAAGATTTACTATTGAGTCTTGACCTGCTGACATGAACATTTCTTGGCGATAAGTCACCCCAGAAACAGCTCCTGAATGGGCTTGGTAAGACGAAATGCTTTTCATTTTGTGGAGATCCCATAGTTTGACTTCTCCATTAGCAGAACCTGAGACTAACAATCTGAGTTGTGTGTCTGATCTGGCTAAGGAAAAAACAGAATCTGTATGCTCAGCCAAAGCTGATATGAAAGGTTTAGAAAATATTTTTTCCAGCTTAGCAGCGTTGACAGCTCTTTTGTATTCTCTAGCTTGCTGAAGAGGATGCAATAGTGAATCTGGGTTTTTATGAACTTTATAGATATCTGAAGCACTTTCTCTGGTCATTTCTGAAGGGACTCTGCAAATAGTCTTAACTTTTACCATTATCTAAGTTAGTGTTATAAAAGAAATAATTGAATAGAGGTTCACAATTAATATTCTCGCTACTTTTCTTTTAGAATTTGATATACCAAAAACAATTTATTGTTTTTATAAAAGTAATACAAAATCATTTTTTTTACTAACACCTGCTTCTAAATCCTTGAATAAAATTCACAATTAACTTGCCATTCTTAATTTTTCTCATATTCCAATATTTTATTCACTATATGAAAAGAAAGTTTGACAGTACTCAGAATCCTAATACTACAAGTTCAGGATCACCAAATCCAAAGCTTATAAGTAATTCATATCAGCAAAATAAACTCAAGCCACTTCCACTAGACTTCTCTGCTGAAATGGCTTGTTTTTCCCCTCCTAGAACAGACCATAAAGCATATTTGTCACCACATTCAATGAATTCATTTGATATAGAATTTTCTGCAGAGTCCTTTAGAGAAAAATGCCCAAGTCGAGCTTCAAAGATCAGATTTCTTGAAATGAATATAGAGCAAAATCGTTTATCATATGAAAATGAGAAGAAAGTTATGAAAGAATACATTGAGTTATTGAAAAGGAAACTTTATATTTTGACAAATGGGGATGGAAAAGTTTGTGATGATGCAAGCGAACTGTCAAATGAAAACTTTAGATTAAAAGATGAGGTTTCAAGTCTTAAAAGTATAATATCAGATAAAGAAGGGAAAATATTAACCCTGCAAGATGAAATACAAGCAAAAAGCTCAGAAATATTACAATTGACTAAGAGGCTAGAATTTAATAAAAGTACATATCAAAATCCGATAAACAAAAACGATCAGTTGTCAGCTGCCAAATTACAGGAAAATCTACAATACAAGCTTAAAATTGAGAATATCAACTTGATGGAACAACTTAAAGAGAAAGAAAAAGAAATACAATTTCTTAGAACAGAAAGGAAATATACGGTTGATGCAAAAGCTCCATCTTATAAACAACTAACAATTGAGCTAAAAGATAAAGTTAACAAAAGTATGGAAATGTATGAAAAAGAAATCAATAAAATCAAAGATCAGGTTGAAAGACTTGATAGTAGACTTATTCTTTCTGCTAAAAGCATTCGATTTTTACAAAACAACAATTTAGTAGAAACTTATAAAAGTAAAGAATTAGAGAAAAAAAGTGAAAATTTCCTTAAAGCAATATCTACAAGAAATGAAGCTTTGAATAGTCAGGCTGATGCAATCTCAAGCCTTGAAGAAAAAATTAAAGAACTTCATAATACTTTAGCGGATAAAGATGAAAATATTGACAAGTTGAGACAAGAAATTTTCGAATACAAAATATCATTCGATGGACAAAAAACAAAATTTGATGGGATTATTCAGCAAAAAGATCGAGAAATTTATAATATCAAAGCAAAACTAGGATATGATGCAAAAAAGCAAGATGATAAAATTATTAGTCTTCAAAATTCATTACTTGATGTATCTAAGGAAAACTTAAGACTTCATATTGAAATTGAAGAAAGAAAAAATGATTGTTTGAATAAAAGTGATGAGATTAAGGCTCAAGAAAAAAAAATTCGTTCTTTAGAAGATAAAACTCGAGTATTACAATTACAAGTTATAGAAAATGAAAATAAAGAGGCAGATGAACCTAAAGATAAATTCAATTATTCTAAACTTTTAGATGAGAAAAGCAAACTTATGCAAACATTTGAATTAAGCATGACAGAACAGAAAATAAAACAAAGAGATTTGAATGAAAGGCTTGAGAAAACTAAAAACAAGCTGAAAAAAATGCTTGAAATAAACAGAGAGGCTGAAAGGAATATTAAGAATTCTTTACAAAGAAACGATTGTCTTAAAAGCGAAATTACAGAAAAAGATTCTGTTATAATTTGTTTACAAAAGAAAATTGATGAAATGGAGAAAGTTATTAAAGATTTAGATGAAAAAACCCAGAAAGATAAAGTAAAAAATAAGGAAGTTGAGGAAATAAAGCATCAAAAGCAAATTTCTGAAATTGAAGTTAAAGAAAAGTCAAAGGTCATTGAATACCAAAGAGAAATTATAAGTGAGCTTGAATTAGCTATTAAAAAATGTACTAATGAACTTATGGGTATAAAAGAAGAATTAGCAAAAAAAGAAAAGGCTGATAGCATTATATTAGAAAATGTTGTATTAGAAAAGAATATAGAAATTGAAGAATGTAAAATGCTTTTAAAAAATACAATATCAGAAAAAGACCAAGAAATATTTAAACTTCAAGAGACAATTTCAAACAATGAAACAATCTATAATATCGAAATAGAAAATTTGCAAAAGTCTTTAGCCCAAGCTGAAACTTCTACGAGTGATTCATTAAAAGACAAAGAAAAACTAAATTATGAGCATATAGATAATCTTAAAACACATTATGAAAATGAAATTGGATTACTCACAGAAAAACTTGCAAAAACAGAACAAGAACATCAAAACGAGATTTTCTGTATAGAAGGTCAATATAATATTAAACTTGATAAACTAAAGCAAGAAGATAATTTGAAAATGAGTAAACTAAATATGGAAAAGGGAATTATTGAGAAAGAACTCGATGCTAAGAATAATAAAATTATAGAAATAACTGAAGAACTGGATAAAATTAAACAAGAAGCAAATATGAAAACGAATAAAGTTAAACTAAAAAAAGGAGCATTAGAAATTGAACTTGAAGAAAAAAACGCTAAAATAAAGGAAATTATAGAAGAGTCTAATCAAGAAAGACAAGAAAACAACTTGAAAATAAACAAACTAAACTTGGAAAATGAACAACTTAATAATAAACTTGAGGAAAAAAATAATAAAATTAAAGAGATTTTAAACAATTTTGAGAAATTTAAACAAGAAGAAAATATGAAAATCAGTAAGTTATATTTGGAAAAAGAAGAGTTTGATAAATATATAGAAGAAAAAGATAATAAAATCAAAGAGATTTTAGGAGAACTCAACAAAACAAAGCAAGAAGAAAAAGCTGTAGTCAACAAATTGACTACAGAAAAAAATAGTTTTGAGAAACAACATGATGAAAAAGTCATGAAAATAAAAGAATTGCAAGAACAAATAAATCAACTCAAACAAGAAAATATCACAAAAATCAATAAGCTCAAAATAGAAAAAGATGCTATTGTAAAAGAGTTGGAAGAAAAAAATAATAATATGAATAATGCTATAGAAGAACTGAATAAAACTAAACAAGAAGAGAAGTCTAAAATATGCAAAATAAGTTTAGAAAAACGAGAACTTGAAAACGACCTTGAAGTAAAAAATGCAAAAATAAAAGAACTTCTAGATGAATTTAACCATTTAAAACAAGAAGAGAAACTAAAAACCTGCAAGCTTAACTTAGAAAAAGTCAGTCTCGAAAAAGAACTCGAGGAAAAAACTACAGAAATAAAAACTATACTTGGGGATATTGATAAACTAAAATTAGAAATAAAAAAAGCTGATTTTGAATGGAGAAGAGATAATGATAATATGAAAAAATTCTATGATGGCTTACTTAATAAAATCGAAATCAGCTTGCAGAGTATATGGGACCAAATAAAAAGCAAAGATTTTTCTAATTTTCACTTAGAAACAAATGACCATGACAATGAAAACATGGTCAAAATAATATTCAGCTATATAAATCGAATTGATTCAGGAATAAAATGTTTTGATCAAGAACTTAACATTATAACCCAACTAAAAACTCAACTCATTCAAAAAACCCAAGAAACTGAAGAATCAGTAAAACGAATAAAAAGTTTACTAAATGAAAATGCTACATTAAAATACCAAGAAGAAAAAAACAAAAAACTTATCGAGTTAAAAAAAGATAACATGGAAAAACAAAACTTTCAAATTGAAGAAATTATACTAAAAGTCTCTGAATATGAAAAAATAATATCGCAGAAAAAAACCAAATGTAAAGAAAAAAGTTTAAAAATTTCCAAACTAGAAAAGGAAAACCAAGAACTAATTAAAAAAATTGATGGTTATGAATCAATAGTCAATGAACTACATGATGGAATATCTTCAAATGAAGAAAAAAGGAAAGAAATAGAAGATTCTTTAATGAAACAAATACATTTAGCTAAATCTGAAGTTAAAAGGCTTAATACTGTTGATGAAAAAAATAAAGATGATATCAAAATTCTTAAAGAAATTATTGGGAAATTAGAAGGACAAATTAACTTACTTGAAAAAGATAAACAAAAGATTATAGAAGATAATGAGATTGTGAGAAATAGAGTTTTGGAACTTGAGAAGAAAAATAAATGTATGCATGGAGATGAGTTTAATCAATATAAAATGCATATAAAAGAATTAGAAAATCTTCTTCAGGAATTAAGTAGAAAAATTACTGATTTGCAGAAACAAATTGATCAAGATCAAGTTAAAATTAAGAAACTTAGAGAAAAGAATCTGGAACAAAACAACCCTAATACAGTGAAAAGACTTGAAATGCAGTTAAAAGAAAAGGATAATGAGTGTTATAGTTTGCAAAAGGATATAGAGATGCTATTAAAAGGGACAGAAAAAATTTCTTCAGTTAAAGATACGATTAGTTCTATTCTTAAGGAAGTAAGAGAGCAGGAGCAAATGTTTAAAGATCTTAGGGCAATAAATATTCATACTTTTGAAGGCCGTCAAGCACTTAAAATATTAAAAGAAAAATCTGAAGAGCAAGAAAGATCTTCTACTGAACTTGCTGCTCTAGTTATGCAAATAATAGAATCGATAAGGTAATTTTAATAAGTTTAACTATTAGAATCGTATTGGTGTATTTAACTAGTTATTATTTTGAAGATTTTATATTAGGATTGAATTGTAAGGTGGGTATTTTTAATATTTCAGAATGTGATTATTGAGTATAATGATTTAAATAGAAATTCATTGGAAAATAGGCTGAAATTAGGGTGTAATTTAATTTTTATATGATTTAACAGAGTAATTTTATTTAAAAATTTTAATCATGTTTGTAAATTGTATTTTCTATTTCATATAATTCATACCCATTGCAAATATAAAAATAGTCATATTAACATCTGCATGAGGATGAATAAATATAGTGTCTTGACCAGGGCTTGATGGACTTTTCAAATAAAATTCTTTAAAATATATTATTTATAAAACAAGTTGCTTAGTATTGGATTGAATATAAAAGGTGCACAGACTATACTAATGATGCTTTTTTATGGTAAAAAGCATTTGAGTTATAAAATAAGTCCTCTTTTGCTAGATGGAACAGAAAAAATGCTGAAATAGTTAGAAAAAAGCTATTTCTGAATAGAAGCTATTGAAGCTTTTTTACTTATACTTATTATGACAATATATCAAAAGTCAATCTTATTTTCGTATATGATATAGAACGTATTTTTACTGTTTATCAGATTTAAGTTAATCAGAAAGCTAAAAATAAAAGCATTAGTTGATGCTTGGAAAAAATAGGAAACTTATCAAATTATGTATCCCTAAAGCTATGCAAGTGAAATCTTTTTGTATTAAGGTATAATTATTATTATATATCACACTCACTAAGCAAAAAAATATATTTCCATTATTCAAGACATTTATATAATAAAGTGTTTTGTTGCTTATATTTATTAAGTTCTAACAATGGAATATTATATATATAGTTTAAATGCCTTTAGACTTTACAGGTTCTAGGTTCATATAATAATAATTAAGTAAGTCTTGGCATGATACTTATTATATCGAATCTAGCTATAACTATCGCGTAATATTCCATATATAAATTTTTTATAAATTTGACTATTTTCGGATATGAGTCAGCCTTTCAAAGCTGATTTATATTTTATTTATCAAAAGTGTTTGCTGATAAATTGCTTTATAAATAGTCAAGACTTTATTTAAAGAATTTTGCTGCAAGTAAGTTCCTATATTTAATGTATTCTAGCATTTCTATTTTGCTTATAATAATATTTTTATGAGTTAAACAAATAATTTGCTTAGCAAATAAATCAAGTTAAATTACATATCTCTGAAAATTATAAGCTAAATGAATAAATTTTGTTTTTATATTTAAACATTTTAATGGTAGTGGTCTTAATTAAATATTTCACATGGCTAAGAGAAATTATGATAGGAGATATTCTCAAACCCGTTGTAAGTGGAGTTTGGGCACTACTGAATTGAATCCTCATTCAAAGCAAATGCCTAGATCGATTCCAAAAATCTGCAATAATGTCTTAGATGCCATTGGAAATACACCAATTATAAGGATCAATAATATTACTAGACAAGAAGGAATCCTTTGCGAACTTCTTGTAAAGTGCGAATTTTTTAATCCTGGAGGTTCAATCAAAGACAGAATTGCAAAAAGAATGTTTGATGATCTTGAGGCAGAAGGAAAAATAAAACCAGGAATGACCATTGTAGAGCCTACATCAGGGAATACTGGAATAGGCCTTGCTTTAAATGCCTCAGTTAAAGGTTATGGGCTAAAAGTTTGTATGCCAGTAAAAATGAGTAAAGAGAAAAGTGATATCCTTAAAGCGCTTGGAGCAGAAATCATTAGAACTCCTGATGAAGATATTTTTCTTGATGAACGTCTTTATTTTAAAGTTGCTGAAGATTCTGTTAGGGATGATCCTAATTGCTATATGCCTGGTCAATATTTAAATCCTTCAAATCCTTTAGCTCATTATGATATAACAGCCGAAGAAATTTATGATCAGCTTGATGGGAACTTAGACTACCTAGTAGTAGTAACAGGCACTGGAGGGCATTTAACTGGTTTATCAAGAAAACTTAAGGAAAAAATTCCTGGGATAACAATTATTGGTGTTGATCCTTTAGGGAGTATTGTTCATGATCCTGAAAATATAGAAATTGGTGAATATTTAGCTGAAGGTATTGGAGGTGTTATAGTACCTAGAACTACTTATGATGATTTAGTAGATAGATGGTATATATCTGATGACCAAAAAACTTTTGATTATTCACGGAAATTAATAAGATATGAAGGGCTTCTTGTTGGTGGAAGCTCAGGTGCTGTTTTTTGGGCTGCAGTTCAAGTAGCGAAGGGTCTTGATCCTAGTAAACGTGTACTTGCTATAATGCCTGATGGTGTGAGGAATTATTTAAGTAAATTTGTTAGTGATCGATGGATGATTCAAAATGATTTAATGAATATTAATGAAAGCAAAATGATTAAAATCCAAGGAAAAACTGTTAGAGATTTGAATATAAAGAGATCATTAACTTCTACTCCAAAATCAACTGTAAGAGAAATCATTGAAATTATGATTTCAAATAATGTTACAGATATTCCTATAATAGAAAATAAAAAAATAATCGGTGTTGCCTCTAGCAATGAAATTAATCAAATGATAGTAGAAGGAAATATTTCACTTGATGAAAGCGTAAGGAGCTCACTAAACTTTGTGCTTAAATTTATTAAAATGAATACGTCACTAGCATTCGTTAGTGTTTGGCTTCAAGATAATAAATATGCTGTCATTCATGATGATGATTTTATAGGGTTAGTATATCCTATAAATATCAGCAAATTATTATTAGGAAATAGCTTATAGACTTTAGACTATTCATATCTTCTTTTTGAAAAAAAAATCATATATATTTTTATTTCAAAATACTAATTTAACGCACATTGAAATAGTAGCAGTATTTTATATTTAAATCTAGGAAAACTATAAAAATATCTTCCAAAAACGATTATTTTAACTAAATTCCATCTAAAATTCATTAATACATGTCAATATTTTATTAAAAAAATAAATCTCATAACAGGCAAAAAAATATTTACACCCCAGCATTAACTAATTTAATAGTCTTAAATTTCAAAAAACTATTATATATAAAGGCAATTATATTACTCTAAAAAAGTATACATTTACATGAGGGATTACTAGTTTCATGAGTTTCCATAATAAATTTCCCAATATTTCCTTCAACTGAACACATTTGCTGTTTAAGCAGCATTTCCTCTTCCTCAGTGCTTTTAATCTCGGCTTCTGTTTTCGTAAGTCTACTTTTAAGGGAAAAAAACTCCCTTTCCAAACTAAGTATTTGATCAAGCAAATTTTTGACAAAGATTTCATTTGTCTTATCGTCATTATCTTTACACTGTGAAAGTGTTTTATCTAAAGATTTTTTTAAGTCATTAATTTCATCTTGGGCTTCATTACTAAAACTACCTTCTTCATAACACTTTTGTGAAATATACAAAAAAGCTGTCAATCTACTTGAGACCATATCCGAAATTTCTTTGGTCTTTGCACTAACTTTTTGTACATCCACTGAATCAGCTGAATTACTATTGCTGCTTGAAAATGATATGCTTTCAATAGCACTAGCACTATATATAGAGTCCATAGAAGCTTTGATTTGATGCTGGATTCTTAATTTAACCTCTTCTTTGGATTCTTCTGATCCTATATTCCCAGCTAGTAAAAGTGGTCCGCTGTTCATATTTATATTTTGTATATAAGTTTAATTAAAGTATTTTTTTGAAGTTGATGCTTATGTTTAGGTGTTTTTTTGAAGTTTTATAATCAGTTGTTTTTTTAATTAATAGATATGATTGAGATTTTTATAGTAAATTGAGTTTATTGTGTAGGTTTTAAGGTATGGGTTAAGTTGGAGATTGAGTTATGTTTAAAGTTAAAAAGAGTAAGTCCAAGTGAAATATATATTTTAAGTTGATTTTTAGATTGAATATGCTATTCAGATTAAGTTAAGAGATGGTTGTTGTCAATGATGATTTGAAATGCTACCAACTTTTATAAAAAATCATATTCTGGCTTAGGCCAAGATTATTTTAATCAAATAAAATACTAAANGAAATAATTTTTACAAAAAATGCTACCAACTTTTATAAAAAATCATATTCTGGCTTAGGCCAAGATTATTTTAATCAAATAAAATACTAAATCTCTATCAAAACTCTCTTTCAATAAATTTCAATTAACCTTATCTTCCACTCNAAAATACTAAATCTCTATCAAAACTCTCTTTCAATAAATTTCAATTAACCTTATCTTCCACTCTCAAACCATTTTTCCCAATCATATCCACACCAAAATCTTAAAAAAAAATCCCTAACATCAATTAATAAAATCAATCTATTCATTCTCTAATCCCATCTCCTTTTTCATTCAATCACAGTAAAATCCTATAAAAATGACATCATCCTAAATCAAGACTTCCATTTCATTCTAAAAATCCATTAAATTCTAAAAAATATTTACTTAGCCTATCTTAATTTCTAATGGTGATTCTTATGGGCTTTTTTTATGCATTTCTTGCAAGGTTTTCCATTTTGTGATTTAAATCCAGTTCCTCTGCATTTCCCACAATTCGGCCTTGCCCAAGCGCCTTGAGGATAGCCACCTGTAGAATAGCCTGTTACAGGATAAACAGGGCGAGCAACTCCTTGAGGATAAGCTGCTGGTGGATATGCTGCAGGTGGATATCCTCCTTGAGGGTATGCTGATACTGGAGGAGGATAATGACCTTGTGGATATGCCGCATGATGTGGAGGTAAATGTGGTGGGTAACCAGCTTGAGGAGGGTATCCGGCTTGATAACCTTGTGGGTAACCTTGAGGATAACCATATGGTGGAGGGTAAGACATTTTATAATAAAAAGATAATAATATCTTATCAGAATATTTATGGAGGATTTTATTATATAAATTTAGTTGATTTTGAATTATGATTGATAAAATTTATATTCAGAAATGTGTTAGAAATTATGTTGGGTTTTAAAAAAAAAAATTGAATTGATGATGAGGAAGATTTTGGAGATGATGACTTTGTTTGGGTACAAAGATTGTGTGGGTTGGTGAAGAAGATGTAAGGGGGAGGATGTAGATTATACGGATTTTTGGTTTGGGATTTATGTTTTATTTTTTATGTTTTATATGATGAGAATTTGAACTTTAGTAAAAGAGAAGGTTATATTGTGTGGATTTAATAGAACTTGGGTTCTTTTTCATTTTGGACGAAAGGAAGGAATGGGAGATTATGGAAATTATTCATTGGGAGTGAGAAGACTGAGAGGAATTAAGATGCTTAAAGAATCGTCAAGTAAAAAGCATAGGGAAAATAGAAGCAAGTAGAATGTTTTAGAGATAAGGGAAATTGTTAGAATGAGGCAGGAAAATAAAAATGTAAGAAAAAGAAAATGCTGAAAAAGTATATTAAAAGATCGGGCAATTGCGATCGTTATATTCAATATATAATTTAATCTAAACTACTTATATATAGTATGGATTTAGATGAGGATATTAAGTAGTTTTTTGTAAGAATATATGTTTGTAATATATCTTATTAATAATATTTGAAGTGCTGATGCAAATAATTTTATTACTGCGATTAAAAGCTTTTAAAGTAGAGATATATTAAAACTATAGACAAAATTATTATTCATGATATAAGTTCCTTAATCTAAAGAAAAAAATATAAGTTAACTTCAATAATCCAAATCCTTAAAACCCGAAATCTTAACTGAAAACTCTTCTATGAAATCTATAAACCAACACCCATTACCTAAAAAAAAGTCCCTATTTCAACTAAAAAACATCGAATCTTCACATATCAACCTAAAAAAATCCTATTATCTCTAATGACCAGATTTAATTATCTAATTTATTTTCATATCTTATCCATCGAAATCCTGGTCTTTAAACAAATCATTTACTTTACTGCGAGTAACAAATCTTCCTTTAACACGTAAGCGATTGTCAGCTACACGTTTTCTACAATCATAGTGTATTTTTTTAATCCAAGTTCTTTTTTTCTTTTTCTCCAAATACTTTTCTATTTTCAAACGTCTTTCATGAATTGTCAATGGCCCTATATATTTTAATCCTGGCTTTGGGAATATTTTTAGGTTCATATTAGGTAGTAAGTCTGTATAAACAAAATTGTTTCCTAATGAATTCAATTCTGTAAACTCATCAATATATAGCTGGACGTTAAAATTTTCGCTTTTAATATCGTTAATTTCTAATAAAAAAGGCCCGTTGAGGAGGTTGTCGAGGTCTTGAGATTCTTCTATACTGGGTTCATTGCAAATTTTTCCATAGGAAAGAAGATCGACGAATGAACTTTTCCGGTTAACGGTGTAAGCTACATCGTTTTGTATTAAGTCTAATTCATGCTCTGAGATACAAGGCATGTCTTCAGGGTAGCCAAGCATTTATAAATAAGGTTTAAGTTTTATTAGTAACAAGAACATGTAGTATGAGTAATTATAGTTATATATGATGATTAAAAATTTGCAATTGACCATTTCAGTAAAGATATAAGAATTCGAATATCTTCGATATATTCATAGAACTCTAACGATTAATAAAATTTAAAGAATTTATGTTTCTCTAACTAGGTATAATTAATCTTAAAAAATGCGATTGACAAATATTGAAATTTATGCATATCAACTTTTATCATCATAAATATTTCTTTATTATATTTACTAAACTTAACTTATCCTATATAATTTAATCTTATTATACTTAGGCTTATAATAAAATTAGCATTTTTAACTAGGTTAAATAGTTTTTATATCATATTTGATTGCTTATTTATATTTTTAGTATTAGAAATTTAATATGGTAGTGTACTTATGTTATTTTGTACTCTAAAACTTTTTAGTTATAATTTTTTGATGAAAAATTACTCAAATACACATAATATTCCTTTAAATCAAATAACTATAATTTAAGTCATCAGCTTTTTTAATAGTATCTGGTGATAAATATAAATAGTAATAATAACTTTGAGAATTATGCATTATTTAAGTTGATATTCAGTGCTTGATATAGGGTTAAATTATATATCCATAAAAAAATTGTGCTTGGGTAAACAGATTTTGCAAAAATTATATTTTCCTTAGTTTTTACTACGAGTTTTGATAAAGAAATACTTAGAAGGTTGAGTTTGATTTTAGGATGAGTAGTTAGAAGTTTGAATTACTTTAATAGACTGTACTTAAATTCCAAAATTTTAGAATATAAAAATTCATTCTTGATGTAGCTGTATTTAAAAATTATTTACCATGCATCGATAAGCTACTTTATTGCAGATTGGATGAAAGAATTTATCATAATCAGAAAACAACAAGCAAATAAATTTTAATTTACTAATCAGAAGGGAAAAAAAATTGGTTTTATAGTACTTAATCCTAAAAAAGTATTAATTTCCTGATTTTTCAAAATCACTAGCTTTAAAGTTTAAATGAATTTTTAAGAAAATGCCTTATAATTATTTTTAGGCTTATATATAATATACATCTCTTAAAAAATGTCCCAAAGTACTTTTTCACTATATCCATCTTCCATAATTATTTAATATACTAATTAAGCAATAAGGTAAATAGTAAAATTTTATATAATATTTTCCAATAGGATCTAAAATATAATTCTTATATAAAGCAAATGATTATATAATCTTATCATCAGAACTACCATAATCCTTATCAATATAACATCTAAAACTATATATTATTTGGCCTTAGGATTAAGATAAAGAATTAAAGATTTTATTATAGTAAATAATATTTTGATAGACTAATATGATCACAAAATTGACTAAGCAATTATATTCTAATCCTCTAGTAAAATGCCTTATAAACTTTATATTGAGTATCCTAAAACACATCTAAATATCGATTCTATCCTTTTATTATATACGGAAATAGTATCCATTATTATTCACTAAAGCTTATATTTTAACTAAGCTCATAGTTCCATCTCAACATAAATCTATGTATTACTACACCTAAATGTCTTAAAAGCCCCTTATTTCATAGCAATTAGTGTTTGAGATTCTAAAATGTACTTAAACTTAAGAAAAAACGGTATATAAATATGTTCTGGCTTTTACTATATTTGAACTCAGTGAACTCTGGATGCTGTTTAAGCTGCCAAACTTTAATCAATAACAATTGTGTTCAATGCCTTAGTCCCAAATTCCTATTTGAATATTATTGTATTAAATTATGCCCTGAAGGCTATATAATGTCCTCATCACCATGCGCACTTAGCGGAACTCCTTTAAATTTCATATCAACTGATTTTTCATCAATACAAAGTACAGAATTATCAAATGTAGGAAATTTCCAAACTTCTGATGGTAGCAATTTCAAAATGCCTGGGAATTTCTACCCAACCCCAGGCCGTGGTTTTTTTTCAGATTCTAGATCTCGGCTCAAAGGAGCGATACCATGGATTCCAAGTCCGAAAATGACAATAAAACTATACTTCAGACCTATATCACTAAGTGGTATAATCCTCCAAATTCTTGATCCATCATCAAATTCCTATGTAACCTTAAAAATGGATCAAGGGTATTTACGAGCTGAAATAAAAACAGTTTCTCAATTAAATAGTCAAATTGTTATAGTAGCAACGATAAACTTAAGCTTATCATTTGGAGTTTGGTTTAACACTGTAATAGTAATTAATCAAGAGACTTCATCATTAAATTGCATAACTATTTATCTTGTTGAAGGAGTCGACAGTTCATGTGAAGCAGACTCAGAAATCGCAATCGACAATGTTGTAGACTGGTGGCTTGGGGATTGGCTACAATTAGATTCAATGGTCGGGTTTTATTATCAAGTTTCTGTAACCAATAGTATTGAAACAATTTATTTAGCCAGTCAAACACTTTCTATATGTGATAATGGGTATTATGATTATAATACAATATGTAATTCTTGCCCTATAAATTGTGATAGTAGGATTACATGTATAGATAATTTATCTTGTTTACCTTGTTATTCAACAGGATGTTCTGATTGTTCATGGAATACTTTTCAAACATGCTCAGCATGTAGTAATTCAGGGATTCCACCTTATTGTTGTAGTCTTTATTGTAGAAGTTGTACTAATTTAGATTCTTGTGATCTTTGTTATGATGGATATTTTTTATATAGAGGGGTTTGTTTAAGACATGAACCTTATGGAGGAGGAATTGTTAATATTCAACCTATTGTTGATGTAGATTTCAATGGGGTTTTCTCAGGGAACTATGGGCCTTTTAAAAGTGGGGATGATTCAAGCACTTATTATCTTTTCCAGAATGCTCAGAGTGATGACCCTGTACCTGCAAAGCTAAGAGGGTTATATTTTAATGGAAATTCTATACTAAAGTCTAGTGTGCCGATGTACCTGCCACATACTTTTTCTATTTGTGCTGCTATTAGGCCTGCAGATCTAGGAACAATGAGTTTTGTAATAATAGACGACGATATTATAATGCAGCCAAATGATATTTACATCCGACTGAGAATCGAAGATGCAGCTGGATTATCATCAACGAAATTTTCAGCATACATAAACCCTTATGATCAATGGAGTTTTTTTTCTATCAGCATTGACTATTTATCATCAAATACAATAATAAAAGCATACATCAACGCTGTACAAATAAGTACAACAACAGTTTCAGGGATATTCAAAACTGTAGTTCAAAACTTCATAATAGGCTATGCCAACTCAGTTCTACTTCCTTACAACAGAGGTTTTACAGGTTTTATTTATTTGATTAAAATATGGAATTTCGCTAACACGGATTTTAGTTTTTACTCTTCAATTAATATGTGTTCAGCAAGTATATCTACAGCTTGTATCAGTAATTGTTTGATAAATCAATATTTAGATACTAATGGAGATTGTCAACCATGCTTACCAGAATGTACATTAGGATGTGTTTTTGGAGGATCTTGTAGATTATGTCAAGACCATCTTTGCTTATTTTGTAATGATTTTTACAACACATGTACAAATTGTATTACTGGTGCATCAATGATATTAAGTATATGCCAATGTAATCCTGGTACGGTTGATATCATAACAGATTGTGGTCCATGTCATATTTCATGTTTAACATGCTCATCTTCAGATTATCGTGGTTGTACATCTTGTCAACCAGGTTATTTCTTAGTTTCAGGTATGTGTTTACCAGTTTGTCCTAGTGGGTTTACTTTAGGAAATACTTTAGATTTCTGTGATCCTGGGGATAATATTGTAATGGAGATAAGACTTAATGGACATATAGAAAATACTATAATTCAAGGAGTCACCGTTGGAAGCGATAGTGCTGGGGCTGATATAAATGATCCTATTCCTTGTGCACAACGTGGGTATTATTTTAATTCAAATTCTTATATGATGATATCTGGAAAAGTTGGATATGCTAAAAGTTCTATAAATGTTTGGATTAAATTACAGGTTGATGGATATGTTTTGACTAAAGGGACAAATTATATTATCCTCAGTTCATCAGGTCGTGTTTCTTTTTCATTAGTTCTCACAAGTGGTACACTAAGCTTAAACATTCAAAATTATAATTCTTGGATGTATTATTCTTTTGAAATCGAAGATACAATATCAGGAGTTACACAAATAAAAATGTACCAAAACTCAGTACTCATTTCCTCAGTTTCAACTACTATTTCTGACTATCTTATAGACACTGTATCAGATATAAAAATAGGAGGATCTGCATCAGATAGTTTTTCTGGTTTCTTATGGAGTATTCAATTCTTCAATAATATCAACATGGTTTCTTTTGATTATATTTCAGGTGCATGTATAGGATCATGTACATTTTGTCCACAAGAATCAATATGCCCTAGTGAATGTGGCTTAACATTTACAGCTACAGATTGTTTAGTAACATGTCCATCTAATTGTTATACATGCAATACACAAACGGATTGTACATTATGCTTAGATATTCAAATATTAAATACAGGTATTTGTAATTGTCCAGTTAATTACACATGGGATCCTGTGATACTTGTTTGTGTTAAAAACTGTTATAGTACATGTGCAACATGTTCAAATGATTTATGTTTAACATGTCAAAGTGGTTATTATCTTATTAATGATATGTGTGTACTTTGTCCTTCAGGGTATACTGTAATTGCAGGAGTTTGTACTTTAGTAAATTCACTTGTTTTTAGTATAGATTTTACTTTACAGTCAGGGTTAGTTACAGATAGTGCAAGTGGGATGATAGGCACATCTGGAAGTTCTGCTAGTTTTTATCCGAATTATGATATTAATGACCCACTTTTAGGATCTTATGGCCGAGGTTTTTATTTCAATGGGGTTAGTTCTTATATAAAATTCGATAATCCAACTCTGTTATTAGCACCTGAATATACTTTCCATGCTTGGTTTTTACCATTTTCAAACTCAGGTGCACTTTTAGCTAAGCAAGATATCACAACTTCAGACGCATATTTTGCTTTTTATATGGAAAATTATTTTTTCCAAGCTGGCTTTGAGCAACCTTTATGCATATCAAGTAATTATAATTATTCTTTAACCTTTGTAACTGGACAATGGTATTATTATCGAAATGCTCTAAGATATTTAGGAAACCTAAATTATGAATTTGAATTAGTTCTAAATACTGTCAATCAAGTATTCTCAGCTTATTCTGGTTGTGTTAGAGAAGATACAAATACTAATACCCTTATGCATATTGGTGCTGAATTTGATGTTGGTATATCATATTTCTATTATTTTAAAGGGTTTATATATATGCTTGAAATTTATAATACTTATGATCCAAATTATTATGGAGTTGCATGCACTGGTACATGTGCAGCTTGTAATATATTAGGAAACTGTATTCCAACATGTGGAATAAATGAGTTTTGGATAGGACCTAATTATAATAATTGCAATATATGCCCTAGTCAATGTACTAATGGGTGTATTGATAATAGAGCAAGTTGTAATATGTGTGATGATCCTCTTTGTGAAACTTGCACTGATTTATCATTATGTGACTTATGTGTTACAAATGCAATTATTGTAAATTCTGTTTGTGTATGCGATTTACAATATACTTCAAGTACTAATTTATGTGTTTATTGTGAAGGATTCGTTCAAAATAATGTTTGTATTCCTTGTGAAAATATGTGTCTTAAATGCACATCAACTGATTGCATATCATGTTCAAGTAATAGTTATCCTTTAGGGACAGCTTGTATATGTAATGATCAGTACTTATTAACAAATTCTATATGTGAATATTGTAATGGGTATATACTAAACAATATTTGTAATCCTTGCCCAAATCTCTGTTTAACATGTAATTCCTCTCAATGTCTCACATGCTCAGAAAACAGTTTTTTATTCAATAATACTTGTATATGTAATAATCAATACTTNAATACTTGTATATGTAATAATCAATACTTACAAGTAAATTCTATATGCGAATATTGTAATGGGTATATACAAAACAATACTTGCTATCAATGTCCATACTTATGTTTATCTTGTGATTCATCAAAATGTTTTGCATGCTTAGAAAATAGTTTTTTACTAGGGAATACTTGTGAATGTAATGAAAACTATACATATACAGGGTTATATTGTGAATACTGTCAAGGGTATATTATAAATAAATCTTGTATTTCTTGTCCTAATCTTTGTCTTACTTGCAATTCATCTTATTGTATAACATGTATAGAAAATAGTGAAATTGAGGGAAATCTTTGTCGTTGTTCTTTAGGGTATAATGGAAATACTAACTGTTCATTAGTAGATTTTACTCTTAAGATCTCTATTTCTTTAATGAATATTATTTACTTAGACTTTTCTGATGCTTTAATAACTGATCTTACAGGAAAAGAATTTGAGGTTGTTATAGATGACTTAAATGTTGGGTTTAAGATAAGCAAGTATAATAATATACGATATGCTATTATTTTAGATATAAACTTTGGGGAATATTCAGATAAACAAGCAGTTTTTAGTTTTTTTAAGCCAATAATATCTGTGAATAATGGGTTGATTAAGAATTTTACTGATAAAGTAAAGCTTAATACTTATCAAAGCTATATAATGCCACCGACACAAAAGAAATTCATGAGCCTAACTCAAACTGCTGCATCCGCAGCAACTTATATAACAGCATCAACAATTATTATCAACCCAACTCCAGCTTCACTATGGTCATTTATAAACACTGTTCAAATGCTTATATACATTTATCTTACACCAATAAATCTTGATGATCGATTTTCTGGGTATCTTATTGGTCTTAAAAAGTACAACTTATTCCCAAACATATTTGAATATCTGCATATACAACCTGGAAAGCCTCATGGTTTTTCTCATGCAAAAACTTTAGGATTCACTGATAATTCTATGCTTATGAATATAGGAAGATGGATTTCCAGCTTTGCATTTTTTATTTTTTTGTACTATTTCATGCAATCTCTGAATTACGTTCTTTCTCACACTCCACTTAAAAATAGTTTTATAACGAAATTTCTCAAAAGCAACTGCTCAACTTATAAATATGGTTTTTTCCTTAGGTTCTGGATACAAGCTTATATTGAATTTTTAGTTTCAAGTCTTTTAGCTATATACTCAAGCGATCTTTCAGATCTCAGCCAAGCTTATAATTTCTTTTTAGGGATTATTTTCCTTGTAAGTTATAAAAAGGTTATTACTATTATGACTCCTTTAGTCTGTATTTATGTATCACAATCTAATACTCAGAATAAAAATGTTAATCCTAGTCTTTGGGTGACCTTGTTTTACGAGTTTAAAAACGACCAAAAAGCTTTGACTTCGAATTTCTACACATTTTTTTTCGCAAGAAGGTTTTTTTATATTATTGTGCTTTTTGTATTAAGAGATTATCCAATTGTTCAAATATGTTTGATTGAAGTTTTAATGCTATTTGTATTTGTTATTTAGATGCTTTTTTATGTTTTATTCTATAAACCCTTTGCTGAACCAGCACTTAATTATGCCAATGCAGGGTCAGAATTAGGATTATGTATAGTTATACCTTTATTAGGAATTTATTTGTTTGAAGCATCAGAAAGTCTTAAGCAAAATACTGATTATGCTTTGTTTTTATTGGTTAATATGATTGTATCATGTCAAATGGCTTCAACTTTGTATCTGACAGTAAGAACTATATTGCAAAAACTTAAAGATAGGAAAAAAAATCAGGTACATAATGATGAAAATATTAAGTCTGAAAGGAATCAAGGAAAAGAAGAACCTAAGGGTGGACTTGCTGAAGGAACTTTGAATCCACAGCCATGGTATACAAAAATTAATGTTACGCCTATTGAATCAATTGAACAGTCTTTGGCAATTGATGAGAATAAGTTTGCTTATAATCCGGAATATTCTCTGTTCTTAAAGCCTTAGTTAGAAAAAAATAGTTTTTAGTTAAGATTTTAAGATAAAATTAATTTTATGGAGTTTATTTTAGGATGGGCAATATAAACTATATCACGAAATATTATATAACTTTTTATATTACTTGTGATAAACACTAGCATATATTTACTTAAAAATAACACAAAATTATTTTAAATTATTTACTCAAAAGCATAAATCGATAATATTTCCCTTGTAGTAAAGCATTAAAAAAGTAAAAAAAACATCAGCGTAGCCTCATAAAGCCCTAATCAAATACAATTTTTCCTATCAAGCCATATCCCATCACTATTAAACTCTAAAACATCTCTAAATTATATAAAAAAACCCTTACCATCATATATAAAATTACCCCTTAACCTAATTCTTCCTAACAATCTTAAACCAAATTTAACCCCGATCCTCTAAACTTATACTTACATCCTCTTCTGAGTATTTTTTAAATATCTCATCTTTCACCGACTCATTCATCCCATAAACTACAGCATTCATAAACCCAATAAAAGTATAAACCGCAACACCAATCGCATAAAGCCATAATGGAGGGTATATAAAAATTTCAAGTATCCTATATACTGTAAGAGGTGTAAATCCAATAATCATGACAATAGGATATACTTTAAGTTTATTAATAACCATATCTTGAGCTTTATCCATTTCTGTTATAAGAAACGATTCTCTTCTAACCGTATGAATGATTTTAATATACATGATAGATATAAAAAAAATAACAGCCCATGCTGGTATCAAAAAAAATATAAATCTAAAATAATTCCCTAGTTCAACTTCTTCAATCCAACAGTTCCCTCCAACATAGCCAAAGTTAGAAAAAGTAAGTAGGATTGCAATACTAGCAAATGATATTAGGACTGTGAGGAATAGAAATATTTTTTCATATCTTTTTGGGTTTAATGAGTTTTTAGATACTTGAAAGTACAAGATTAAACATATAAATCCTGTCCATAGGATGTTGCATAGGCCAAAAAATTGATTGAAGATTGACTGAACTAAGCATAAATTTGAACTTATTTTGTAGCTTGGGATTATTTGTGATAAGCTTTCAAAAAAGTTGAAAAAAGTTAGATATGATACGAGTCTAAAAGCAAAACACTGTAGGTTTGGATATTTGAAATAGATAATCAGTATAAATAAAGAACCCATTATGCTAAAAGATGCTGCTAAAGCTATTCCTATATAAATAGCATAAAAGTTATCCATTATTATATGTATTTTTATTACTAAGTGAAATTCTATCTTAAATTATGATGATTAAGTATTATAGAAAAAATTTCAACAAAAAAGGTTATTCCATAATAAAATAAAGGCCAAACTAAAAATTATCACCCAACTCATTAACACCAAAATTATCCTAACATAAAAATCTCTTTTTAAAAACCTAATCCTAAACAATTTCTTCATATCTATTAAAAATTTGAATATTAAAAAATAATTTCCAAAAACAACTTAAATTCTTTTCAATAAAATTAACTTTTAAAGCCATCAAAACATATAAAATAAACTCAATATCATTATATTATTCTTCTAGCCTATTTGGCAATATTTATAGGTGCATTGTCGATCATCAAAGACAAGCTTTCAAAATACGAAATAAGCTTACTTTCCTTTCCCTGCAATTTCGCTTTTAATCTTATATTTTCATTCTGTAACAAATTTAACTCATCAATATTCGTCGATTCCTTCGGTTCTGCATTTTCTTCTAAAGCCTTTATTGATGCCTTATAAGATTTTTCCTTCTGTATATATTCCGCTGAGTTTTTTTCTAAAATCAGTTGTTTTTCATTCAAATCATTAATTTCTTGACTCATCATCATAAGTTTAGTTTTATATCGATTTTTTATCTCTTCAAGTCCTAAATCAAATTCAGCTTTTAACTTCATAAACAAAGCTTGTTCGTTCCATTTAGAAAAATATTTTAACATGCGTTTTCTTTTTAGATAAGAAAAAGTTGTTTGGATTTTTTCTAAAGCTTTTTTACATCGAGTCCATTGGATAATCCGACAGTCATATTTCGATAGTTTCCAAGTTATGAAGATTTTTAGTTTCAAAAGACGAAGTTTCGTGTTAGTAACTTTGAGTAAAGTGTCGACAATTGTTTCCATGAGAACTAAAGAAAAGTTCCATTTCTCTTGTGTGACATTATGGGCTAGACCTGAAATTTTCATTTTGATTGAAGATGCCTCGCTAGTTTCAGAGGAATCATCGGAGACCTAAATAGTTTTTACTGGGAGGTCTAAGTTTATTGAAGAAAATTTGCTGAGTAAAGAGTTACGCTCGCCGATTGAGTTGTCGTTCATTTTTATATAGGTTTAAATTAGGTTATAATGCTCAAAGTAATAATGGGTCTGATCTTTTTGGGTTAAAAAAAAGAATGATATGGGGGTAGATATGATGTTGGGTATAAATACCTGACTTTGAGGACTATTTTTTAGAAAAATATTTAAGCCGAGGTTTTTAATGTTTGAAGATTACAGAGTTATCAGNTTGATGTTGGGTATAAATCCCTGATTTTGAAGACTATTTTTTAGAAAAATATTTAAGCCGAGGTTTTTAATGTTTGAAGATTACAGAGTTATCAGTGAATATGATAAGTAAATTTGTTTATATGAAATTGATTNGTGAATATGATAAGTAAATTTGTTTATATGAAATTGATTGTGTATTTTTATAAGAAATAATTTTTAGGTAAAAAGCTAGAGATAAATCTGTATGTGAATTATCACAAAACATCAAAAATAATGTAAAAACAAGATTTCGAATATTTCTTATAATGTATATATTTTTATCAGTATATTACAGAAGATACTATATTCTGTATCACTATTGTAGCAAATAGTACTTAGAAAAAAAAACATATTTTTATTAAAAATATTGTAAACTGGTATAAATTATTTATCTTTACATAACTAAAAATTTAAGTATTCTGGAGCTTTTATTCTTAAATCATATACTCTTCGTTATTTTACCTAATATAATTATCAGTTTAAGCCTACTAATAGTCACACTATTTGATATATTGAAAAATGCACTAGGAGATAAAGCTAATGGTAATTGGTATGAACTTGCTGTGATGACTATACAATCAAAATCACTTATGTTTTATCTTAGAAACAAAAACATAAACATTTTCATACCTATAAAGAGCATAATAGCATCAAAAAAAGTGATCAAACTTTTACTAAGCTTACTAAGAAATGAGTTTTAAATCTTTTTTATATAAAATAAAATTTTAATCTCTCCCATATAGCAAAATAGGAATTAAAATGAGCACTTAGACTTAAAAAACAAGACTAGACAATAAAACTCTCAAGTTTGCTAAGAAATTAAATAAACAAGCATAATAAATCCTAATTACCATAAAAAATCAAAACACAAAAGGTATTATCAACAACTTCTATAAATAATCTAATAAATTTAACTCTTAAAACCAAACAAATCCCTCACACAAAAAATAAAAACCGATATCACCATTTGATATAACACAACAAAAACATGTAAAAAAATTCATAAAAAGGGGACAAAATTTGGCAAATTCTTAAAACCATAAGAATCTTCTAATAAAACCTATCTTTTCCACTAAAAACCCATCTTATTACACATCCCAATATCTCAATATCTACTCCTATATAAAAAGCTTTCATTATCTTAATATTTTTAAACAAACTCCATTACTATCTTCCAATCCCAGCCATACTATTTCAACCTAAAGCTAATAATTAATTCACTAAACAATGGACTCTAATTGTATCAAAATCAAGATTAAAAAAGCTACAGCAACACCTCCAGATGTTTCTTTAGACAACCTAAGTGATTCCGCACATAACATGACCCGAACAATAGGTCGAGATCTGTTTTTTGCTTCTCTAAGCGAAAACCCTAGAAAATCCTTAGAACTAGAGCAAAAACACTTCGATGTTCAAATGGAAAAAAAAATCGGCCAAGGGACATACGGGTCAGTTTACAGGGCAATCCTAAAAGAAAACGGGGAATTCGTCGCAGTCAAAATCTTCAAAATTGAAATCTCCCGTGACAACTGGAGAGCGAAAGTTGAAGTCTTAGATAAAGAAATTTCGATTCTTAGAAGATTTGAAAATTACAATATAGTAAAATACCTTGGAAGTGAAAAACTATTAAACAACAAAAATGGACAAGGCGAAGTGCGTATTTTTATGGAATATATGGCTGGAGGTTCACTTAGTAGTATAGTGAAAACATATGGAGCTTTACCTGAGCCACTTATAGCAAATTTTACTAAACAAATTACTATGGCTTTACATTATTTACATAGTCATGGAGTTGTTCATCGTGATTTAAAAGGGGCAAATATATTATCAGATGGTGAAGGGAATATAAAACTTGCTGATTTTGGGGCTAGTAAACATATACAAGGATTACCTTTGATGTCAGAAAATTCTGAGCTTTGTAAAAGTATTAGAGGGTCGTTGTATTGGATGGCTCCTGAGATTTTAAAACGTGAATCTTATGGAAGAAAAGTTGATGTTTGGTCTTTAGGATGTGTGATTATTGAAATGGCCACTGGGAAACATCCTTGGGATAATATTTTTACTTATGAACAGTTGTGTCAGGCTGTAGCTTTACAACAGAAACCTGAGGTTCCAGAGCATTTGTCGAATAAGTGCAAGGATTTGATTAGCATATGTCTGGAGTATGATAAGAAAAAAAGGGCTAATACGGGAGCGGTACTTAAGCATCCTTTTCTATCTAGTACAAGCTAATTTATATTATATAATAGTTTTAAATTGAAGTTTATATCTGATAAGGAAGGGGTTTTTTCGATAGGAGGTTGAATAAGAATGATTTTTGAATTGGGTTTTTTTAATAAAAAGATAAAGAATAGGAGGATTTTATTAAGATTTTATGTGAGGATTAGATTTGGGTTTTGGGTTTTTTTTTTGGAAGTAAGGTTGGGTTGAATATTTGATGATGGTTAAAGGATTTTGGGAATTGATGTTTTTGAAATAATAAAGGAGATGGGAATTAAAATTATAGGAAATTATATTTAAAATAAAAGTATTGTGGAAAATGAGATTGGGGTTAAGACTTTGTGGTGAAATTAATTTAATAGAGTGTGCTGTTAAGTAGGAATTCATGTGGAAAATCATGATTGATTTATTGTAAGATAAAGCTTTGTGTTTGCGTTAAATAAAAATTTTAATTGAAAAAAGTTATTAGGATCGCAATTTAGAAATAAGTTTTACAAATGTAAAAGACAAGCCAATATTAACATAAATTTATGATAATAAGGTCTAAAAATTGTTATAATAAATTATCATTAGAAATAAGTTTTACAAATGTAAAAGACAAGCCAATATTAACATAAATTTATGATAATAAGCATAACCCCACCTAATAATAACTTCTACAACCACCCAAAACCATCATGGCGACCACTGTTTTTTCCCATCTTAAAGCATTTTCTCCACATCTCAATAAAAAATGGGTTCATGTTCAATCAAAACCGAAACCATTCAAAAAGAACCAATAAAGTCCATCCCCATTAAACCTAAAAGCCCAGAAACCAAACAAGAAAAGTCTTTATCAAAAGATCTCTCAAGCCAAGACTCCAAACAAATCCCAAAACAAGACACCGACCGGCCTCAAGAAAAAAACCCTCAAAACCCTCCAACAGAAGATGATGTTATCCATATACTCCCACATGCAAACGAACTTAAACGTCGATCAACAAAAAAAAAACTTACAGTCTTATCAACAAACGATGATGCCGAATTGTCTAAAGAATTTGAAAGAGAACTCTCATTTGTAAGACAAAAAAGCATAGGAAAAAAGGAACAAGGAAGCTTAATCATAATAAAAAACCTAATAACCTTTACAGGTCAAATTTCATCAAAAACCCAATCAGAATTTGAAGATAAACTAATGGTAATTGAAGGTGATGATGTTAAAAGAGAACATTTACTAGACCATGGCTTATGGGTATCTTGTAAAAAAGGACTTAAACCTGAATCCCCAAACCAAGACGATTTTGTTGTAGTTATTGAAGACTCTTCAGTACTTTTAGGGGTTTTTGATGGTCATG
Organism: Stentor coeruleus; assembly: GCA_001970955.1. NCBI lineage: Eukaryota > Ciliophora > Heterotrichea > Heterotrichida > Stentoridae > Stentor > Stentor coeruleus. The sequence continues at coordinate 37,818 of MPUH01000626.1, forward strand.
GCACACATGGTCACGAGGTTTCAAATTTCCTTCATAAAGCTTTTCCTAGGACACTTATTAATTCTATATACTGGGAAGAACGTCCTGATTATGCTTTAGCTGAAACTTTCCCTTCAGTTCACAACGAGCTTGTATCATATTGTTCTAAAAATCCCAATCTTTTTGATTGCACATTATCAGGATCTACAGCAACAGTTATTTATACTCGAGATAAAAAAATATACGCCGCTCATACTGGGGACTCAAGAGCTGTACTTGGTAGAAGAATCAAAGGGAAAATAACAGCTGTAGATTTAACTAGGGATCATAAACCAACACTTGAAGATGAAAATCAAAGAATCAATCGTATGGGTGGAGAAGTTAGGAAATTAGATAATGATATTCCTTATAGAGTATTTTTCAAAGGTAAACATTATCCTGGAATTGCCATGAGTCGGACTATTGGTGATCAACTTGCCCAAACTGTAGGAGTGACTTGTATCCCTGATGTTAGTGTTTTTAATATAGAAGAAAATGATGAGTTTATTATTGCATGTAGTGATGGGGTATGGGAGTTTATCTCAAGTCAAGAAGCTGTTGAAGAAATTAGTAGACACAATAACCCAAGAACAGCTGCTGAAAATCTAGCAACTTTAGCTTGGAATTATTGGATCAAATATGAAGAAGATGTAGTTGACGATATAACTGTAGTCTTAGCATATTTGAAAAACCAAAACTAAGTAAATCTATTAATTAGCTATATCTTTCTTTTGTATACGTAAAAGTAAGAAACTATTCGGAATAACTTCAAGTTTAGCATCAAATAACTCAATAACCCTAATACCTTGACACATAGCTATTATTGGTATAGCATTGCGAGCGATTTCAAAATTCTTAACCTTGCTTTTTGTTACTATACTAAACACAGCAAAACATATATCAGGGTATTGAAGTTCAAATTTAAACTCTTCTTTCCATGTTGGGTTAAAACCGTTTTTATTTACGACTCGAGTTTGGAAAGAATATTCATCATAAGGACTACCATGAAATGATATTTCGACACAAGGACTTATGATTTCATCACTATCTTGAACTTTTGGTAAATTAGAAGCTGAGATCACTTCGATGTTTATAAGGATTTTAGCTGATAAAGATTTTTGATTTGTCACATCAATTAAATTGTCAGGATCACATAAGGATTTTGGTTTTAATATATACCCTGAACGTCCGTTCATAGCAAAAAATCTATTGTTTAAAAGTACTCCAAAATCGTTAGCTTGGTAGTTTATAGCTACAACATGAGCTCCATGCAACCAAGATGTGACTGGATTGTAATTACTAGAATTAATACGTGTACCTTTAGGATAAATACGTGAAAATGCTTGAAGATTGTATTTTATCATAGCTAAAGACCCATTATGGGCAATCATACTATTAAGTTTCTTTTCTGAAAATGAGACAATTGAGTTGTAGGAAGGGTCAGGAGAGAAATGTGTTGAGATCATACCGATTATCTCGTTTAATTTGTTTTCTTTTGTGGTACCATCACTTTTTTGCTTGGTGCTAAGGACTTTAGCTTTTATAATGAATTTGTATTTTAGGTCTTCTGGGGATAACATTTTGCCATCAGGGACGTAGATAGAGTCTTTGAGAGTTTCTTGAAAAATTTCTCCAATTATGTTGGACTGTATAGGATTGCAATGGTTTTCCATTGAAAGTATCACAGGATATGGGGATACTACAAAAGCTGATTCAGCAATAGCTTGAGCAACATCTCTTAAATTGATTTTATTTACCAATGTATGCCCATGTGTAACAACAGGCTCATCATCTCCGTCCCAAGTATCAATTTCAACACACCTGCAGCCTTCAAGTAGGACTTTGGTATACATTTCAATACTCGACGTTCCTGTCAATTGATTTCCTTCTAAATATGTATTATGTGATGAAGCTATATAATAATTATGCAATGGTTGAGTCATATCCATATGCATTTTCATTAAACTTGTATCAAACAAAGAATTGTCAGTCAAACTAAATAAATACATCCTAAAAGAGTCTAAACTTATAGACTGCCCATCATCTCTATCAGCATACACCTTAAAAATCTCATCAGCATCTACTGATCCACATTGAACTTTTTTACAAAACCCTTTAAATTGTTTTAAATCCATAGTTGGGCTACCTTTTGTAAATTTTCTATATAACTCATCAACTTCTGGCTTCTCCATAAAAGTCTCTNCATCATCTCTATCAGCATACACCTTAAAAATCTCATCAGCATCTACTGATCCACATTGAACTTTCTTACAAAACCCATTAAATTGTTTTAAATCCATAGTTGGGCTACCTTTTGTAAATTTTCTATATAACTCATCAACTTCTGGCTTCTCCATAAAAGTCTCAACTAGTATTCTAAATTCTTTTCGATCCAACATTCCGTTTTTATTGTTGTCAAAAGAATTGAAAATCTGCTCAATTGCATCGTCATCTACAAAATAGTTGAGTTGTTTCATAAGCCCTTTAACTTCTTCTAAATTCAAACCCCCACTGTTGTTAGTATCAGCAACACTCCAAGCTCGGTCAATCATGCTCTCTTTTCTTGAAGCACCAATTTCGCTTATTATATCATCAATTAAGTAGTGGATTCCACTGAGCCAAGCCTCCATTTCTTCCTGTGAAGGGAAAATTAGATCTAAAGATTTGTTCATGTAATAAAGACTAACTGCCGAATTCCTGTTAAATATTCCTTTGTACTTAGAAAATGAATTTGAGGAACCCCCAATTTCTGTTTTATGTACGTAGGTTAGATTGAGGCAGGACTTTTTAGAACTTTTGTTGGGGGATACCCATTGAAGTACTGACTTGTCGTATTCTTGAATGAAAAATCTTCGAGGAAATGCTTTTGAGGCACTTGTCAGCTTAAGAGCTATGACTCCGTATACAACTTTGCTCATTGCTAAAACTTTGTTATATGCCTTTTCGTCAAGACCTTTAAGAAGTTGACGCCTTTTGATCATATTTAGGATTATAAAGTATTGGAAAATTGATTGGATTTAAAATGGAATAAACTTGTAGTTAGGCTGATAGGGAATTAATTGGATTTGGTTGAGAGCTTGGATGATTTTTTTGAGGGATATGCTTAAAATATGGTTTGGAGAGGAAATACTTAATGATTATTATTGGAATTTGCACTTTGTTAGGATATTATGCGATTTATAAAAGATCAATGATAGGATAATAGGTATTTTTTATGCGTATGGAAAGGCTTAAATATGAATTTTATTAGGTTTATATGAGTTGCTGAAGGATTTTCAATATGAAAAAAATATAGTGACTTTTGTGGATTACTTTTTAATGAAAGTATAGGATTAGTTTTACATAATCACAGTTTCTTAATATAGAAAATTTGGCAAATTCATGAACTCTTTAACTACATTTTATAAGAAAAATATAATTAATTTCTAAATCTACTCCTTAATGCAAATCCTATTATATACACATCACAATATCATCACTAACTTGATGAATGGATGGAATATTTATATTATTTCCTTTTTATTCATCTACTCTATTTCATTGCCTCAACTCATATCATAAATATTACCTCATCTTACTATTTTTTTACTAGTAATCAAATAATTAACCTAATTTCTCAGCTTCTTTTATTGTTTCTTGCTCATAACTTGAAGTCTTCCTGCTTGCCCTCTTTAAATGATCTTGTATCCCCAAATCTATCATGTTTTTTTTTTTCACATCATTCTGCACAGTATCTTCTAAGCCCAAAAGTAAATCCAAACTATTAAAATAGTTTTAAATATTGGTAAATAATCTTAGAAACTTCTGTTGAAACTGAGTCAATAAATATAAGCCAAAAAAAGTAAAAAATCTATGATTTTTGTAAAGCATTTACACAAATTTTTCTAAGCGTGACATTGAGTTTCTATCAATTCAACAACACATCTAAACTTTAACTAATCTAAAGCCTATTTCTCTCTCACCCTACTAAAACATAAAAATAAAAATTTCATATTCTTTTAATTTTCTTTCCATATACTATTTTAATAAGCAAATTTTTTTTCTAGCGATAACTCTTTTGTCTTCTCGCTCTAGCTCCTCTGCCACCAAACTTCTTAGGTTCTTTCCTTCTTGGATCAGCAACAAGTAACGACCTATCATAAGTCAAAAGAAGTTCTTTAACCTGTTTCTTTGCAGCTTCATCTACGTACTTCTGATAAAAGGCTATAATTCCTTTAGCTATCGCTTGTCTTATAGCATAGATCTGGCTCACATATCCTCCTCCATGAACACGTACACGAATATCAACTTTTCCAAACCTTTCTTCTCCAAGTAAAATCACAGGTTCAAGGACTTTAATTCTTAGGGTTTGTGGCTCTACCAAATGTAATGGAACTCCGTTAACTCGGATCATCCCTTTACCGCTTGTGACGAGGGCAACTGCATGAGCGTGTTTTTTGTTTCCATAGGCTTGAACACTTTCAACTTTAGGCAAATGAGTATGTAAAGGTTGAGCCATTTATATGGATAATGACTAGGTATTTTAAGTAAAAAAAAAATAGTCGAAACTGTATTTAAAGATAACTTTTGGCATGGGTTTTTTGATTTTTTTGTTGTATAAAAGTGAAGGGTTGGTAGTAATTTTGGGTTAGGATTTATAATTGAATTTTAAATTTTTACTGTTTAGGGTAGATTTATATGTAATTAAGTAAATACAAAATAATTTTTAGACAATTATTACTGAGTCTGGCATTAGGGTTTTCATTTTGTCATGTGTTTCTTCAGTAATCCCATTACCTGACAATATAATTTTTTCGAATTTTATACACGACAAAGTCTTTATAAGAGACATGCAGACTTCTTCTGTTATTGAGTTATACCCTAAACCGAGGACTTTTAATTTTCTCAACTCTTTGACTATGTTATTTAATTTCACAGCTCCCTTGGCTTC
>MPUH01000627.1:0-42737 GCA_001970955.1 Stentor coeruleus
TCATAGCTATAAAAGTGTCTATTTTAAATATTTTCTCGGTATCTGGGTCGTAGTTTTTGAAAAGAAATCTGGGTTTTTCCATTTTATCACAATAACCTAGTAATATTCCCAGCGTTTATAACTTTATAGTGTTATACATTTATAGTTTTTTTTTATTTGGAAATTTTTTTTTTAATTGGGCGAAAAAAAAAGCCCGTGCTGATAAATCGACTTTTAAATTGGTAGAAATTTTTTTAAAATTTTTTTTTTAGATTTTACTTGAATACGAGAATCTGTGAAAAAGATTTTCAAGTTTACGAGAGTGGATTTTTTCAAAACCTAGAGATTTTTTTGTAAATGAATAGAAAAATTTTCCAATTAGCTGGGGTTTTGATTTTTTAGACTCTGAGCTTTGGGAAATTTATTTAGTTTCCTCTCGAGATTCTATACAACCCATATTATTAAGATAATGATTCAAATAGAAAATTTTATATATGATAAATTGTTGAAGTTAAAATAAAATAGTTGAGGTTAATTAAGAGATAATAGAAAAAGGAGGAATTTTAGTTGATATAAAAGGGAAAAAAAGGAAAATAAAAGAAGTGTTGAAGGGATTTAATGATATTTTTGAGTTAAAATTAGTTTTTATGTTTAGTGATTATATATTTTATATTTTTAGATAAGAGATACTTGATATTACTAGGGAAATTATTATTTTTTGTTGGATTTAATGATATTATGAATAGAGTAGATGATTTAATTTTGGGGTGATTAGGGTTAAGTAAAATCTTTATGGGAATTTAAACTTTTTATATTTTTAGACTATTATTTTCTGATAATTTATGTAACACTTGTATAAATCATGTAAAAATTAATTCTATTTCTTGATAGAGTTTAGGTTCCATTGATGTCTAATAGAGCCCATTTTTTCCTTTTATTAATAAAGATTATTTGATAACTTATAAAGCAAAAAATCAATCAAGTATAAAAAATGATTATACTTCTTTTCAAACTAATAAGCTAATTATTATAAAAATCTTAATTAAATACACTCATTCTAAATTTTCAGATTTTTATTTTATCATAAAAATAAGCCATATAAAAACTATTCTAACAAAAATTCCAAAGCAACCTAGCCTACTATTAAAAAAATTTTTCTCATTCAAAGTGCCAAATTCCCATCCCCAAACCCATCTTCACATTAAAAAACCTCAAAAAAAAATCGCTTCCCAAACAAAACTCCACATATTCCTCATAAAAAAAACCTATATTCAAAATCAACCTTAAACTACAATCCCTACTTATTTTTCTATAATAAATCCTGTGGGGTAATCGAGTTCATATTCCTCACCGCCACATCTGCTCCATTCTTAACAAGTAAATTCCACATAATCCCTCCTCCAGTTTTAGTCGCAGCAAAATGCAAAGGTGTATCTCCATTATTATCCTGATGATTAACAACAAGTTTCTTATTCCCAACAACTGAAATCTTAGTTAAAATCATCCCCATAATCAAAACATTAGTATGTGCAGCAAAATGTAAAACACTTCTTCCTTTATGTGTAGTAACAGAAGGATCACCACCAGAAATCAATAACAAACTAACAATATTTTCTTTTTGTAAATAACAAGCTAAATGCAAAGGTGTCCAAAGTTTCTCATTTATAGGGATATTAGGATTAGCTCCAAGTAACAACTGTTTTTTAACTGCAGATTCATCATTGTTTTCAATAGCTGTTATAAAATTTTGTATATCCGCAGTTGAGTCTGTTAAATTAACTTTAAAGAAAATTGCTTCTGTATGTGTCCTCTCATCTTCTTGGCATAAAAGATGTAAAGGAGCGACAATACCTCCTTTTTCTAGATAACTACCCCATTCATAAAGCTCTGGACCTCTTAAACCTGGAGTACCTCTAGCAAGGATTTTAAGGTCTTCTAATGTTACCCAACAGGCTTCTTCGCTTTCTTTGTCTTTGCGTTTTTTAACAGGCTGACTTGGGTCAAGGGGGACTGCGAAAAATATGACTCTCATACGGGCTTGGGTTGGACCGTAGACTGAATGCTCTACACGAAGGACTCCTTTGAGATCAACTCTTAGTCCAGCTTCTTCAAGCACTTCTCGATGTGCTGCTTGAAAATATGTCTCACCTTGCTCGACTAGCCCTGCAGGAAGCCACCAACCACGATTTCTTGTTTCTTTTACAGCTAGCCAACGACCGTCTGGATGCCTACATACTACAAGGGCAAAATTGTGCGTCATAAAAGGCACTCTATCCATGATTTTACTGTATTTTATATAGTATTTTATCTTTGATTTCTTTTTGTGATACTTAAGAGAGCAAAGTAGTCGGCTATAAACCAACATGAATCAGTTATAAGAGTTAACCTAAATAAAATAAGTGAGAAGGATTTTATATTGGAGTTTATAGAAATGAAGAAACAACCTAAATAAAATAAGTGAGAAGGATTTTATATTGGAGTTTATAGAAATGAAGAAACGAAGAAACGAAGAATGGATGAAATAAGGATTGAAAATAGTTATAATTCTATAAAAATTAAGAAAGCTGATGATAAAGGTTTCAATAAAAGTGAAGTTTAAAAAGAAAATTATTTTTATAGGAGATAAAATCAATTACAGCGCTCGAATGCAATACAAAAAGAGCAAGATGATGCTATTGATTCAGATAAATCAATTTTAAAGATTTTATCTATTGTGTCTCCTTTTTGATTATTTCCATTTCTCATACACAAAAAATAATATAATAAACCTAATTTCTTCATACAAAAAAATAAAATTTCTACAAACTCAAGATAACCCAAAGTTTCAATATTTGTATATTTATACAACTTAATCATACAAAAATCTTATCTATATCCTAATTTAATTGCAACTTAATTACAGATTTCCAAGCTCTTAAGACTTTAGGGAGCATTTTAACCTAAATATAAAATACTTTAACAAAAGCTTCAATTACACCATCATATCCACTTGTCATATACAATCCTTCAAAAGCCTTTCTTAAAAGTTTTCTTCTATAAAAATCCTGAACACACTGAGATATTTCCATAGTCTGACAATAATAACTCATAATCCCATTAATCCCTTTTTCCATAAGTCTTTTACTATAATAAACCCTTCCTTGATCTTGATCAGGACATATTAAATCATAATATTCATCAAGGAGTTCAGAAATTTCCATTTGATAATTTTCATTATAATCATCAAGGATTATAAGGTTTTCAAACTTTCTACGACTGTTTTGCATATTGTTTTTAAGAATTTCCCAAGCTTTAAGCATGGTCTTTAAAGCTAAAAAGTCTTCAATTTTATGCAATTCGGTATAGTAAATTGATTTAAATACTTCGAAACATGGACGATATGTTGAAAAAGCAATAATACGCCTGAGCTTTTCGCAGCCTTCAACAAGGTTGACTGAAGTTTGCTTGAGTCCTTCAAGAATAGCCATTTGGCTTAAAGATTTTACGTGGCTTACTTTTCTAGGAATGGTCGTTAATTTTGTTTTGATTGGCGATTTCTTGGCAATTGGAGCTTTTGGGAGGATTTTTTTTTTGTCTGGAGTTTTCATTGGGCTCGTTGACGATTTTTTGACTTCTTTTGCAAGTCTTACTGATTGCATTTTTCCTTAATTTATAATTATAAGCTGCTAAAAAAAAGGAGGATTTAGGAGTTTAAGATGCTTGATTTGGTTTGAAAAGTGTGGATTAAAAATGGAGAACCTAGGCATTTATTCTTTTGTGTTTTTTATGCTAAGTAAGCGCTCTACTATTTGAACTAGATTCCTTTATAATTTTTTATAGGGTTATGATTCTTATTTGAATATAGAATTATGGTTTTTTTTTAAGTTTGAGGAAGGAGATAAGATTATTAAGAGGGTTTTAGGTTTACAAGATTAAACTTAAAATAAATATCTTATTCATTATACAAAACTAACATCTTAAATGTATCTTTAAACTATTATCAATACCCAAATAGCATATCTTAAATTCTTACAAAGATGCGAGTTTATAAAAATGAACTTCGCATCAGATCGTGTTGAAGAAAGAAAGAAATCTTTTTTCAAGCATCTAGATGCTGATGAATTGAAGAAAAGAAGAGAAGAGTCTATGGTTGAGCTAAGAAAGAAAAAAAGATTTGACGCAATAGTTAAAAGGTCAAGAATTTCTGCTGACACACAAAACCTTTTCAATTTAGAATCTTCTGATGTAGAACCAATATTGTTAAGAGCTGAGCCACAATTGGGTAACCCAAACTTGAAAAGCCAGCAAAAACTTGAACTACTTATTAACTTAGTGGTTTTTTGTAATGATAGCTTAATACTCAAACCAGCCATAGTATTGTTGTGTAAGCTTTCATCATTGGATAATAAAAAAATCATAGGAATTATCTCAAGATTTGATTTGTTCCAAAAACTCTCAGTGCTTTTGAAGTCTGAAGACCCAGTTACAAAATTCAATATTTCGTGGATTATCACGAATCTTACAGCAGCTTCAACTGATAATAGTATAAAACTTGCGTCACTTGGAATAATCGAGAGCCTAGCCGAAATAGCTAAAGAAGAAGACAAAATTGAGCACGAACAACAAGCTCTATGGTCCCTAAGCAACATCGCTGAAGAAAACGCAGAGCTCCGAGACCGAGTCTACGCAACGAACATCACATCTCACATAACTCGTAAACTTTTCACATCCCAACGTATGGACCTAAACATCCTCGACACAATGGTCTGGCTTCTTTCCAACATCTTTAAATACAAGCCAATTCCAGGAGGAATGAGCCTAATCCGAGATTTCATGAAATTACTAGGAAACCTTCTCCCTTTATCCCATGAAGAAATCCTAAGCGATACTTTACGAGGTTTATCAAACATAACAAAACAAGGAGAATATTTACAAGAAGTTTTCAATACAGGTTTTGTCCCAAGAATAATAAACTTACTTCAACACGATTCAATAAAAGTTGTTAGTAACACCTTAGATGTTATGTGTAATCTAAGTGCTGGTGATGATGTCTATACAAAACTTTTACTTGATTCAAAAATTGCTGAAAATCTTGCCCCACTTATGACATCAGAAAAACCTTTTATTAAAAAAAATTCTTTATTTGTATTAAGCAATATTGTTTCAAGTACTTCTGCAGTTCAAACAATAACATCAAATCCAATTTTTAAATTGGCAATGAATAATTTAATAGAACCAGATAGAGAAATACGTATTGAAACTTTGTATGTATTGGCTAATGCAACAAAATATACTTTGAATCCATTGAGTTTTGTTGATCAGGATATTTTTAGGAAGATGTTGGAGTTATTAAATTATAGTGATCCTGAAGGTATTCATTTGGTATTGTGTGTTTTGATGGGAATTTTTAAGTGTGCTAGGGAAAATAATGCTATGGATGTTGTTATGAAATTTGAAGAACTTGGGGGGATTGAACAATTGAGGAGGCTGGAAGCGCATCCTAATGTGGATATTTACAATAAGGTTGTGGAGATTAATAATGAACTGTTTGGCTTGGATATGCCACAGAATTCTACAGGTGGAGGTTTTTTATTGAAGTAGAGCTTTTGCCATATAAATAGTTTTAAGGTAGATTTAGTGAATTTGAAGAAGATTATAAGATGAGTGAAGCTAAAAGTTTAGTGTTGTGAGAAATGTGTTAGGATGATATAATGATAGATAAAAATAGTGTGTTATAATGATATAGGAATAAGAGTATATAAAATATTAGGTGAGATGATATTGAAATAATAGTAATAATGAATATAAAAAATTTAATAAAAAAATTTTATAATAATACAATAAAAGATTGTTATAATAATATTAATAAAAACAGAAATACAATCTCATACAACTAAACAAAAAAATCACATCCTCAAACCCTAACAGCCATTATCAAATCACAAACCCACTGAAAACTATTAAAAAACAACAAATCATCAAAACAACACCTATCTTTATGACAATTTCCTCTTATTAAAAAAACCCCTTATAAGACGAGCGTCTTTTCTCAGGAGGGTTCGGCACATTAAGCCTATCCTCATGATTCATGCAACTAAAAAACTTACTCGGTGCCCAATTACTGATTTTCCCCATCCACCCAGGTCCTTGATCAATAAAATTTGGATTTTCCGCAGCTTCTTTAGCATTCATCACAACTTTATTAAGATCTTTTTCAAATCTTGAAAAATCTTCTGATGTTATACTATATTGAATTGAATTAGTCATTGAATCTCTTGTTGTATTTGCTGATAACATAAGTTCCATAAGTGCTTTATAAACAGTATCAAGTTGGAATTTTAATATTTGTAAAGCTTTATGTTCTTGTATTGAACCTGGTAATACTTGACGTTGAAGTAAAAGGCTTTGATTGACTAAGGATTGGGTTGTTTTATTTGATGGACGGTCAAGATTTGACATATTTTCAAATTTTTGGGTTAGTTTAATTAGTTCTTCTTTGGCTAGTTCACGTTTTTTTTGACTTAGTTCTAGGTCTTCTTGTGTTGTTTTTAAAGAGCATTGAAGGTCAGAGATTTCATTGTTTAGTTTTTGGATTGTAGATGAGTAGTTCGAACGCTCGATTTCAAGACTGGTGATTTTTATTTTGTAGTCTTCTAAGCTTTTCATCAGGTTCGAGTTGATTTCTTCGATTTTCGCTGCAGTTTCCTTATCCATTTTATCGTGTATTATTTCTAACTGCGCTGTTTTTTCTTTTAATTCCTTCTTTAGTTCATCTTTTTCAGTCTCATGGTCAATTTCTAATGTATTTATTTTTTCTTTAAATTCCTGTAAATTCGTAACCATCCCATTACATTGTGTTTCTAATTCTAATATCCTATGTGATTTCCCTTTAACCACAGCTTCCATTTCTTTACAAACCTTATCAAGTTCCTTAACATTTTGCTTTAAACTTTTATTATCAGCCTTTACTTTAAAATACTCTTCAGATTTTTGTTTAAGCAAATTTTCACAGTCTTGATACTTTTTAATAACCTCATCTTGTCTATCTTTAAAAGATCTGATTTCATTCTCGTAATGAGTTTTTTCTTTTGTATGAAGTTCTTTTTCAGAAGTCATCAGGACAATTTTTTCGTTCATTTCTTTATTTTTTTGCCTTAAAGACTCAAGTTCTGCAAGTATTGAGTTGAGATTTTTTACTGATTCGCTGATTTTTTCAAGTTCCACATTTTTGTCTCTGAAATATTTGACTTCTTGGGTTTTGCTTTCTAGTAAAGTTTTATAAGAGTCGCTTTCCATTGAAGATTTCTGAGCGAAGTTCTGTAGATCTTCGCAATGGTTTTTGTATAGCTGGGCTTGTTCTATTGAGTTGTTTAAGTCTTTTTTTAGCTGTTTAATTTGCTCTTCAGAGGATTCTATATGGTGACCTGCATCTTTTAATTCAGTATGAAACCTGAGGACTAATTGACATAGTTCGGTATGGGAAACTGTAGATAAAGTATGCATATCGAGGGTATCTTCCTCACGTTTTTTGAATAACTTCTGAATATTCTTCATTATAATATTTATAGAGTATGTTATTAAAGTTATAATGGAGGAATTTAATTGTTGATTTTTAGGATTTTAGAAAAGGGTTTAAAGTTTGTAGGGATTTTATTGAATGTGATGGTTTTTGGGTTAGTGGAAATTTAAGGTGCTGATGAGGATGATATATGATTAGGGTAAAATAGTTTTTTAAGTGATATTGTGAAAGGGTTAGCTGGAGATTTAAGGAGATTATAAATTATTTATGATTAAAATTATAAAAATTCCTTAAAAATGTTACTTTTATATCTAATTTTATATAGCATCAACAATATTACTATCTCCTACACTTAATTCTCCTTATAATTTTTCCAATATTATTAAAACAAATTTTCTTCCATACACTATACTTTATAATCCCACTAAAAATTTAATTTTCTTCATCATCCTTATTTCTATTTTCATCATCCTTACTTCTATTTTCATTCAAACTTCCCTACTTCAATCTTCCATATCTAATCTAGCCCAAATCTTTCTACATTTAATTCAATATTTCCAATAATTCAATACTCTTATCATCTATCTCAAATATTTTCACCTAACATAAAAATATTATCTAATCCTTAAAAATTATAAAAAATCCTACTCATCCTTATAAAACCCTGTGTTTTCTTTCCTCTAACTTTAACCAAAAACTTTCAAAAACCAAATAAAATCTTAAATTCTACATAGCAAAAAATATTATATAAAATATCAAAACCTTGTTTATTTCTTATATAAAAAACTATTTCATAGCTGATTATACCTTTTTTTTTAACTTTTAAATCTCTTGGATCATTTTAAGTATACTTTGGTCCTCTGATAATCTTAGTTTATTATCAGGAACAGCAACTATAAGGCTAACTTGATTTATTGATAATTCTTCTGATAGATTTGGGTATTTATAAAGATTACTAGTTTGTGATTTATGAAAATCATTGGAAAGGCTTAAAGATTTCTCTATTTCTACACAGGTTTTGGCACAACTACACCCCATTTTATTAATACTTTAAAATCAAATAATTTGCTCATGGGTAAAAAGCATTATTTATCACAAAGCTTTTTTACTTAAAATTGAAATTCCAGATTAAAAGTTATTATTGTGAAAATAATAAATACTTAAGGTCTATTGTTTTTATATGAAATATTTAATAGTTTATCTTTTAATTATTATCTAAAATTTTTAAAGTAGAATTGAGGAATATTTCTGATCAGAGTTTTAAAAAAATGTAATTGGTATATAGTTTAAGTCTTTTTTTTTGTCTTAGTTTGCATTTTAAAATGTTGTGAGATGCTTAGATACCTTGCATGTGAACAATTAGAATATATGGGTTTGATAAAATTATTGAAATGGATAATTATTATATAAATGGTGTTTTTATTAGGAAATAGTTTTCTAAATGAGTATTTGCTTTTCATTTATCGCTAGCAACAGTTGTTCCTGATTTTATCTTTTTTTAGTGTTATGCTTTTTAAGTTAATAATTTTGCCACATTTTCTATTAGAGTGTCGATGGCAACTTGATTTCTTAGAGTTATATTTTAAATCAGTTCTATTAATTAAATGTTTTTATTCCTATATTATCAAATTACTTAAATATCAAACCTAACCTATTATTCTTGTAAAATCATTATTTTCTAACACAAAACTATTCCCCAAAACCAATAAAAATCTGCATTTAATCATCTAATCCTATTATATTTTTACATTTACTAATTTTACCAAAATTCTCTAACTAAAATTCATACAAATCCACCTTATTTAATATAAAAATTCTAAATACTTCTAATTTAATATTAATTTATCCTAGATATAGCAACATCTTCCAGATCTCATTAATAATAAATATGACATAACTCTTGCCCGTTCATGCTCATGCATTTTTATAATCATATGAGTGAATTTAACATAAAACACAAAAACGACAATATCAAAAATGCATAAAAGCGAAAAGACGATAATAACAAATATAAGTGGAACTAAAAACATGAGTCCTATTCTGATGATAAAAATAATAACAAGGAATATCAAATAAAAAATACAAAGGCATTTATTCATATGTTTCGCTCCGAAATATCCAAAAACAGCTTGTAAGGCAAGGAGAAACAAAGGAGCAATACTTAAAGCAAGAAGTATATCAGCAATAAGTTTTACTAATATCAGATATCTTATCTTATTAGAAAATCTTCCTCTTTTTCTTTCTCTTTCACTATATTCAACATTAGCAGTAATATTCATTGTTGGGATAATTACTGTTGTTGGGACTACAACTGCGGATTGTATGCCAAATTGCATTACTTGAGTAGTTTGGACATAAGCTTGTTGTGGTCCAACATATTGCCCTGGTGGTCCAACATATTGCCCTGATGGTCCAACATATTGTCCTGGTGGTCCTGCATATTGTCCTGGTGGTCCAATATATTGTCCTGGTGGTCCTGCATATTGACCTGGTGGTCCTGCATTTTGTGGGGCATAAGCTGGATAGTTTGGAGGAGGGTAGATCTGAGGCTGGTTATATGGAGGTTGGGCATAATTCTGCTGGGTTGAATAAGGAGGGGAGGAGTATTGAATTTCTGATGGTTTATTTTGGTAGTTGGAATTAGGGTCAGTAGATGATGAGTAGGGCTTCTCCATTTATCCTTATTTATAATGATACTTTTACTATAAATTTCTATGAGATATTTTTATAGTTGGATATGGTTTGAGTTACAAATCTTATAAAATATTAAAAAGTCCCTTTTAAGATTAGTTTTAGGTTAAAAATGAGTTTTTTGGGTTGTTGTGATTTTATATGAAGAGGGGATAAAGGAAGGTTGAGATTCTATGTTTATATCTCCGGGAGTTGTGAGGTGAAAAAATATTTGATTAGAATCCTTTTTGATGGGAAAATTAGAATTTTTTTTAGAATAGGTTTAGAAAGAGTAGCAATTATATTTTTTAATGATTATTTGATTTGAAAGTTTGGGAAATTTTAAGCGAAGGGCTTATTTATAGAAGAAATTATGATTTGAGAAATGATGTGAAAAAAGTGCTGAAATTTGGTTATTTGATTAGCGTGTTTAGTTTTAAGATAGGGTTTCTAGTGAGAATGATTTTAATATAAAGTAACAGCGAAAAATTTTAAGAAATAACTTAGAGGAGAGATTATTAAAATATCAACAGAAGAAAAATGTAAGAAGATTTTATAGTTAATAAAATATTGATATTATAAGAGGTGTATGTGATAAAAATGGGAAAGATATAGGAAAGATTCTTAAAGAATTTGGTAAAGCATAATTATATAGGAAATTTAATAAGAAAGTGTATATGTAATAAAGTGAAATACATAGAAAAGTTAAAGAAGAAAGTGTATAAGCAATAAAAAGTGTTAGTTTATTTTCCATTACGAATAAAAAATAAGGTTCAGTCTATGAAGCAAAGAATCATATTTAATCATAAAGTATAAGAAAATATGATGCTTTATTTTAAACTATATTTATTAATAAATAAATTTTTGCATCATATAAATTGTTTTAAGTATAATCTATTTCTATCATACATTGATTTAGTTCTTGTGCGTTTATTCATATAGGATTCTATCATCAAATCCGTATTCACTTTCATCATTAAAACTACAACTATACACCATAAATCAATAATAATTATCATACCTAATACCAAATCTATATTAAAATTTTTAATGCTTAGCTTTTATTTCACATCACTAAACATATTCCAAATTCTTAAAATCACACAAAATCATTCAAAATTCTTCAAATACTTCTACAACTACCTCATCCTCCACAACCTACAATAAAAAAACCTCATAGCTTTCTCAAACCATAATTTTTTTTCCTATAAAAAACACTTTAAACATCTCTAAATACTCTATTTAATTAGACTGAAATATCTGACTAGTTCCTCTCATCATCAATGCAATCTCACCAGCAAATATCGGGGTCAAGACACTAATAAAAACTTCATGTCCTGAGCTTTCGGCTAACCCACAAACTAACTGAGAAACATCAGGTGGAATCATCTGCCCAACCGAAGATACCATCGAAACAACTTGCTCTAATGAACCTTTAATACTTTCATCTAAATTTTCTGCAGATTTAAAATTGATTTTTATTAAACCTCCAGTATACATTGAAGCATATCCAAGTGCTCTTAAAATTTTTTTGTCCATATTAAAATTTTCAGCAACACTCCTACCTAATATCAATGCTTGAGTATCATAAGAAAGGGTAACTTTAATAAGAGCTGATTCACTTATCATATTAATGAAATCTGGGGATAAGATTGCATGTATAGATCTTCTAGTATCCATTTCAATATGCAAGTTACTATTTAAATGAATAATTTCTCCAGCTTGCATAGAGATAAAATTTAAAGTCCCTTTAATAGCATCTTTGAAAACACAAGGGTCAATTGTTATGATGACATTATTAAGATGAGTTGTAATTTTGAAGTCAAAAGCTTTTGGTACACCTTCATCATCATTACCAGGTTCATCATCACCTTCATCTCCACTCATTTGAAGTTTTTTTAACCCCATACCGATCATTGACCCTGGGTTTGACTTAGCTTCTTCAAGGGTTTTTGTTAGAAGAGAGGCGAATTTTTGACTTTCTTCAGCCGATGGGCAAGGAATAGTCACATAGAATTTCATTTCTTCAGGATCTTGGCCAATGATATTCTGAAGCTTCTCTTTGTGTTCAGAAATATATGCATTCCCAGTGCCAATGTTAAAGCAAGCCTTGGTTTTTGACGATCTTCCCAAATCTCCTATTGAAATCTCCACTTCTGTCTTAGCAATTCTAGCCATTTATTATAGGATCTCTGACCAATGATTAATAAAAGTTTTATTATACTAATGAATAAAAGCAAAATATTAGGATTTATAATATCCTAAATAGAAAATTATAGTTTTATACAATTAGACTAAGTTTTGGTAGTATATATTGACTTGATAATACAAGTTAGAGAACAGATTACCAATTCTGCTAAAGGAATTGTAAAAACTTTAGGCTGGTATCATAAGGTTTCATCTATATCTTTTACACAGGTAAATCTATCAAGTATAAAGCTTATTTAGGCTTAAGGTCGAGATCTGTTCCCTAATAGTATAATAGAAATTGTTGAAATCCTAATGAAAGATTGGGAAAATCAGCTATCACTAGATGCAAAGCTAAAGGGCCTAGACAATAAAACCCTTAACGAACAAGTCTTTTTAGCTTTTAAAAAAGACTCAGCTACGAAGAATCATATATGCCCTTATGGAAAGATATAATTTGGCTTGAAGCCATGCCCCAAAATTTCCCAACCACTTACAATCATCTTTTTAGCACCATGATTACAGTCTGGAATATGCTTGGAGACATCTCCATAGGGCTTAATTGGTATGCTAAAAGAGCTCTTATTGGTCAGATTTTCGTTTTAAAAAATGGCTATGATTCATAATGGGTCTTTTAGATTTGCCTAAACATGGAATTTTTTACATAGAAAACTTGAAGACCAAAATTTCGATAATATTCAAGATTTAGGGTATTTATCGTATAAATATGCCATGTCGAAATGCATCACAATATATGCAATTTTTTGTTGGAATTTTGGCTTATATGACATTTTTTTATTAGTTTGATAGAATTTGCCTCTCAGTATATTGAAGATTCTGGGATTGCCACAAAAAGTGGGTTAGATTTTCGAGTCCTTATCGAAAACGAAAAGACCAAAAATTTTAACTGTAAAACATTATCTGAAAGGAAAAGGATAATAGCATTAGAAACCCTGATGATCATAATCAAAAGAAAAATGATAAAAAAAATTTAGGAAAATGTAAAGGAAAATTTAGCTAAGAACTCCCAAAATTTAGTGAGGCATCTACAAGAATATTTGAAACTTAAAGATAATTATAAACTCCTATAATAAAATCCAAAGAATGGCTTCTTTAAAGGCCTAAATCCGAGTTTTGTAGACTTAGAGTTAAATCTTCATCAATAGACTACAAAATCACTTTAAAAACTGGAGAAATAAACCCATTCCCTAACTATATTCTTCAAGAAAGTGATATAACGAGTTTTAGAGGCTTATCAAGATACCAATTTACCCATAAGTTAAAAGTTTCAAAGACTCCATCAAGAGATTCAAACTATGAACGAATTGAACAGAAATATTTCAAGGATGCAAAAAAAAAGCTTTTTATTTTGGTAAAGACATAATGAATAGATTCAATTCTCCAAAAATATGATTTTCTGTCTTTTATCTGTGATTTCTTAGTATATTGACCTAGATTTAATTCCATTTGTCTGATATCTTATCGCAAAAGTCTTGAAATGTTGGAAGATAAGTGTAAAAGTTATCCATAAAGACATTATAACTGTTGTTTTCGAATCCTTCAACTAATGTGCTGTATAAATTTTTCGTTTTAAATTCATCTTTCACTGCATTTGTAAAAACTTATGCTTGAGACAATATCTTGTTGTCGATTCTATAGGAGAAAATATTTGAAATGCCATTTTATTGGCTTCATGAGCATATATTACTTTAGTTCATGCCTTCCAGTAAATCCAATCAACCTGTGCCCAAGTAGGGATTTTGCGAATCCTCTTTGAATTCTTTCTGTTGATTCCAGCTAATTTCCACTTCATCATAAAAATATTCCAAATTCTAAAAATCACACAAAATCCTTCAGATACTTCTACAACTACCTCATCATCCTCTACAGTTCACAATAAAAAAACCTCTTTGCTTTCTAAAATACTCAAACTATAAATTTTCATCATAAAAAACACTTTAAACATCTCTAAATGCTCTATTTAATTAGACTGAAATATCTGACTAGCATCTTTCATCATCAATGCAATCTCACCAGCAAATATTGGAGTCAAGAATCTAATAAAAACTTCATGTCCTGAGTTTTCAGCTAATCTACAAACTAACTGAGAAACATCAGGTGGAATCATCTGCCCAACTGAAGATACCATCGAAACAACTTGTTCTAATAAACCTTTAATACTTTCATCTAAATTTTCTGCAGATTTAAAATTGATTTTTATTAAACCTCCAGTATACAATGAAGCATATCCAAGTGCTCTTAAAATTTTTTTGTCCATACTATAATTCTGACCAATACTCCTAGCTGATATCAATGCTCTAATATCATAAGAAAGGGCAACTTTAATAAAAGCTGATTCACTTATCATGTTAATAAAATCTGGGGATAAGATTTCATATATAGATCTTCTAGTATCCATTTCAATAAGCAAATCGCTATTAAAATTTATCACTTCTCCAGCTTGCATAGTGATAAAATATAAAGTCCCTTTAATAGCATCTTTGAAAACGCAAGGGTCAATTGTTATGATGACATTGTTAAGATGAGTTGTAATTTTAAAGTCAAAAGCTTTTGGTGTATCTTCATCATCATTACCAGGTTCTTCATCACCTTCATCATCTCCACCCATTTGAAGTTTCCTTAAACCCATACCGATCATTGACTCTGGGTTTGACTTTGCTTCTTCAAAGGTTTTTGTTAGAAAAGAAGCGAATTTCTGACTTTCTTCAGCTGATGGGCAAGGAATAGTCATGTAGAATTTTAATTCCTCTGGATCTTGACCTATGATATTCTGAAGCTTTTCTTTGTGTTCAGAAATATAAGCATTCCCAGTACCGATGTTAAAGCAAGCCTTGGTTTTTGGTGATCCTCCCAAGTCTCCTACTGAAATTTCTACTTCTGTCTTAGCAATTCTAGCCATTTATTATAGGATTTCTGAATAATGGTTAATAAAAGTTGTATTATACTAATGAATAAAAGCAAAATATTAGGATTTATAATGCTATGAATAGAAAATTATAGTTTTATATAATTGGAATAAATTTTTGTAGTATATATTGACTTATAAAGCAAATCAGAGAACAGATTGTCAATTCTGTTAAAGGATTTGTAAAAACTTTAGACTAGTGTGACAAGTTTTATCTATATCTTGCACACAGGCAAATCTATCATATGCAAAGATTATTTAGGCTGTTCCCTAATAGTATAATAGAAATTGTTGAAATCCTAATGAAAGATAGAAAAACCAGATACAAAGAACTTAAAATCATGCCCTAAAACCTCCCAACTACTTACAATCGTTTTTTTAGTAGAATGAATACAGACTGGGATATCCTTTGTGACAATTCTACAGGGTTTAACTGGTATACTAAAAGAACTCTTATTATCAGATGTTTGTCTCTACAGAAATTACAATTATTCCTGATTTTTGGATTTGAATAAAATATGAGAATTTTACATGATAATTTTGATAACCAGATTTTTTGGCAATATTCAAGATTTAGGATATTTGTTGTATATATATACTAAATCAATATTCAGACAAGTACTAATATTTTCTTTGATTAGATTAGAAAATAATAAGGTTTTTTATTCTATATTAGTTGTTAAAGGCTGACTTTTTTTCAGGTTGATTATTTATAGTCACTTATATTGAAATCTTCACCAAGAATATCAAAAGAAAATGCTAGGAAACTTACTTGTAATTTAGATTTAACTTGGCTAAAAACTTGCAGTTATATTAGAGAAACTCAAGACCAACAAAAATATTCAAATAATTATATAATGTGTAAATCGAGTATAAATAGGAGATGCAAAATTTGCTATTCAAACTATAATTTTTCCCTATAAAAAGCACTTAACTTCCCTAAATATTCTAATTATTTAGTCTAAAATAACCTACTAGCTCCTCTCATCATCAATGTAACCTCACCAGCAAATACTGGGGTTAAAAAACTAATAAAACCCTCATGTCCTGTGTTTTCGGCTAACCGAGAAATCACCTTTGCTACCTCACGAGGGATCATCATTTCAATAGTAGATGCAACATTAACAATCATTTCTATGTAGCTTTCCATAATATCACCTAAATCTTTTATAGAATTCAAATTGATCTTTATCGAGCCTCCATCATATAATGAAGCATATCCAAGAATTTTTGAAAATCTTTTTTTCATATCAAAATTCTGAGCAACACTTCTACCTAAAACCAATGCTTCAGGATCATAAGAAAGGGCAATTTTAATTTTCGTTGATTCATTTATCATTTTAATCATTTTTGGGGATAAGATTGTATGAATAGTCCTTCTAGAATCTATTTCAATAAGCAAATTTGTATCTAAATTAGTAATCTCTCCTGATTGCATAGATACATAATTTAAAGTCCCTTCAATAGCGTCTTTGAAAATCAAAGGCTCAATTGTTATGATGACATTGTTAAGATTAGTTGTAACATTGTAGTCAAAAGCTTTTGGTGCACCTTCATTATCATCACTATCATCATCATTAGGCATTCCCCTATTTTCAGGCTCTTCATCACTTGCATCCCCTTCTTCATCTCCACCCATTTGAATTTTCCTTAACAGCATACCAATCATTGACTGTGGGTTTGAATTAGCATGTTTAAGGGTTTTGTTTAGAAAAGAGGCGAATTTCTGGGCTTTTTGATCTGATGGGCAAGGGATGGTCACGTAGAATTTCATTTCTTCAGGATCTTCGCCTATCATATTTTGAAGTCTCTCTTTATATTCAGAAATAAAAGTATTTCCAGTGCCAACATTCAAACTGACCTTAGTTTTTGGGGTCAAATCAGGATTTCCTATTGAAATTTCCACTTCTGTCTTAGCGATTCTAGCCATTTATTATAGAATTTCTGATAAATAATTAATGGAAAAATTATTATACAAATGAATTTTATGGTACTCTAATAGAAATTAAGTTTTATACAATTGAACTAAGTTTTTACAGTATACATCGACTTAATAATGCAAATTAGAGAACAAATTGTCAGTTCTGCTAAAGGACTTGTAAAAACTTTAGGCTGGCATGACAAAGTTTTATCTTTATCTTGTACAAAGGTAAATTTATCAAGTGTAAAGATTATTTAGGCTTCAGGTCGAGGGCTATTCCCTAATGGTATAGTAGAAATAGCTGAAATCCTAATGAAAGATTGGGAAAACCAGCTATCACTAGATGTAAAGCTAGCAGATCTAGACAATAAAACCCTAAATGAACAAGTCTTTTTAGCTTTGAAAAAAAGACTCAGCTATGAAGAACCTTATATGCCCTTATGGAAAGATGCGATTTGGCTTGGAGCTATGCCTCAGAATCTCCCAAATACTTATAATCGTCTTTTTAGCACCATGAATACAGTCTGGGATATACTTGGAGACAATTCTACAGGGATTAACTGGTATGCTAAAAGAGCTCTTATTGGTCAAATTTTCGTTTCTACAGAAATGACTATGATTCATGATGGGTCTTTTGGATTCGCCCAAACATGGGAATTTTTACATAGACAACTTGAAGACCAGAACTTCGATAATATTCAAGATTTAGGGTATTTGTCGTATAAATATGCTAAATCAGTATTTAGATAAGTGCTATTTAATAGATTAAGTTTATAAAAACTTATTTTTACTAAGAAACTTTATAGTTTAAATTTAATAATTGAAGGATAAAGACCTAAGACTAAGTTGTTTGAGAAGAGAAAGTTAAAAAGAAAACTTGTTGAAAAGTTTATGGAAAAGTCTATATGTCAGCATTTGGATATCATGGATGTAGCATATCAAAATGAATCATTTTATACAATTTTGTGTTGGAAGTTAGTTTATATGATATACTTTATTAATTTGCCCTTCAATATTTTGGGAATCCTAACAAAAAGTGAAATGNATATTTTGGGAATCCTAACAAAAAGTGAAATGATTTTCTCGCCTGCAGCGGAAACAAAAGACAGAAAATTGTATCTGCAAAAATTATCTGAAAGGGAAAGAATAATGACATTAGAAACTCAAATGATCATAATCGAAGAAAAATGAATGAAAACATATTTGAACAATGTAAAGGAAAATTAGCAAACGTTTTATTGGATTTCATAGTGAAGAGCTCCCAAAATTTACTAAGAGCCTACAAGACTATTAAAAACTTAAAGATGGTTATATAAACTCTCACAATAAAATTCAAAGACCTCACCAAAAGAAATAAGAAATTCAAAAGTTTCAATAAAAGTATCAGTAAAAACTAGCCTAAAAAACCTTAATTTTTAACATGAATAAAACTTTAGTTAATAAAAATATCTAATAAATTCTAGGGGGATTTCTATATTATCTTCTAAAAGTATCAGATTTTTATTTTCAAAGGTTTATCATAAGTTTGTGACTAAATAATTTTATTTTATATCATGGAAATTTTCAAATCAGTATTTAATTATAAACTTTTGATTAAAGTACTATAAAGCATATACTTCAAATGAGTATTTTGTAATAAATTCCTAATATTCAACCTTAAAAACTTAAAGTAACCAACAGTTCTTACAACAAAATAGAAAAACCTCTTCTTCATAATCTTCATAAAACTATAGCATATTATTATTTATTAGCCTCAGCAATTCAAAGACTTACCACAATCCTCACATTTAAAAGCATTATTTCCCCAATCGCCATAAAACAAAATCTTCTTTTTATCAAAATGCATATAAAGTATGAAGTTTTCATAAACTATCAACTTAATATCCCTTACATAATATCAATATAAATATTATATCTGATTGAACTAAAATGTTTATTGTTTATATGGTAATAAAATGAGTGAATGTAATAAGGCCTACTTGCTTACAAGAAAATGCATTCATCCGAAGGTCTTAAAAGTACTTGAGAAATTCGCCCCAGTTAGTCCTTTATTAGTTCCAAAAGACCAATATCAGCCTAAAGAAGGTATACTTTGTATATCTCATTCAGAATGTTTACGAAGCCAACTTCGTGTTAAGCAAGAAAATATAATAATGAAAGTTCCAACAACTTTGAGCTTAGAAAGCTCTTTATTCAAACGTAGACGAGTAGGCCAAACTTTTAATTGAATTTATATTAATCTTGGTCTTAGTTTGAAAATTATTAGATGGATGTTATGAGATGTGATTATTATAATAAAAGGAAAATATGTTATGTCAAGTAGAAATATGGATTTTTTCTTATGTATAAAATTGGTTTGGATTTTTTATGAATTATGATAAAAGTTGGAAGGGTTTTAAATAAAATATTGGATAAAAGGTTAGAGAAAATAAGCTTTGATGATGTTAATTTGATAAAAAAATATATATTTTAGGTTTGATTTTTTTGTATGCGCTTTAGGAAAGTGATATTTGAATGTTGATTTAAAAGTATAAGAAATTTGGTATATTAGGTAAATTTATAAGAAATTGTATGGAAAATAATTAAGGGATTTGGGTATAATAGTTTGTGTAAGTATTTTGATGAAGGTTAGCTTCAGATAAAGTTTATGATGATGCTTTAAGAAGAGAAAATGATAAAAAATATATTTTTCCGCTTGTCTTAGTATGCAAGTTTATTATTTATTAGATAATTATTGATAGTGGCTTTATATATTATTTTTAATCTTCATAGATTTGCTACTTCAATTTTTTTATGCATTCTTGATCTTCTCAATACTTTGACAAATCGTGTTATTTTAAAAATATTTGCACTGTTATTCACTTTGAATTAATGTATGAATTTTTAAACGTTATGTTGTCAGAAATTATTATTTGAAAGACTTAGAATTTCCCTATTATGTTCAATATTATATAATATTTTTCACTCTTTTTGTTGATAATAATCAGTATTTTCAAATTATACTAAACATTGGGTTTGATTTATATACAAAAAAATGATTAATTTTATCTCAATTTTAATGCAGTAAAACCTGAGAAAGTAGTACGCATCATCGATATATTAATTTTATCTTTTTTACAAAGGTAAATCAATATTAGAATTTTCATTATCCCAAAAATTTACCCACAAGATAGAATACCAATTATTTCAGGTTTCAATATATATATTCAGGTATCATTAAATATAATTTTTAACACATAATAATAAATGTTTATATCTATTATGATACTAATAATATTATAATCTACAGTATCCTCTAAAAAAAATTGTTAATAAGTATTATTTTATTTATCTGTAGATACAGCAGGAATTATACCTGTTACTTATTGTAAATATAAGTTTATTTAATAGATTATGATCATTTCATAAACTTAATATAGATAAATATGTTTATTATATATATGAAAGTTAATAAATAAAAGCTTGATAATTGTTATTACTCTATTTTTTTGTATGTTTCTACCTTTTATTTTATTTTTATAAAATTAGTATCTAGTATAGTTGTGAGCTAAAAAATTGATTTAAAATATAATTGAATTAAGTGAAAATCATAATTTATTATTTTTTCGTAATTTTCATCTCTGAAAACATTGGCCACAATAAATCCTAATATTTAAATTTAACCTGAGTAAATAATCGCTAAAATTATAGGTTTTAGCTAAATCATTATCATTAAAAATCATAGAATCCACTATTTTTTATGTATACTCATACATAAATCAACCTTTTTTATCATAAAAACTCTAATTTACCTTGCAAAACTTATTACAAAAGTATCCTCAAGATTACAACTATCCTGCTTGCTAAAAAAAACTACTTAATAAACAGTAGCAAAAGTAGATCACACAATTTTTTTTTTAAATTCAAAATTATCTTTAAACAAATTGCATAAATTGCCCAGCATCCTTTACAATTAAAGAAAGTGATAATAAACTAATATCATGTTTAAAAAAAGCTGCTCCATCTAAAATTTCCTTAAAAAAAAACCTAGCACATGAAAAAAACTCGGTTTATACAAAGATAAATGTAACGAAAATCAACCTGTAGAAGAAAATCAACCTGAACCATATAGAGTAATAAGATATGAACTTAGATTTACATCTATTAAACTACCTCAAATAATATTACAAAGCCTACTTATACATTTTATTTCTCATAATATTCATCTTTCCTATATCTTATAATATTTTTTTTTACATCCTGGGAACATAAAAGTATAAAACAAGAGCCTTTCAACATAAAGCTAAAATCTACAATAACCTTTCCAGTTCTCGAAGTTCTACACAAAAGCGCATAAATTTTATAAAAATCAGCATCAAACATAAAATGTATTCCAACATCTTAGGAAATTCAAGATAATATTTATAAAAGCATCCTTGATTTTTATATTCAGCATTAAAAAATATATCAACAATAAAAGTATTAAAAATATAAATCTCTTAGCATCCAAATAGTCTTAAAAGTATAGTTTCTATANATGATAATTTAAAATATAAATCTCTTAGCATCCAAATAGTCTTAAAAGTATAGTTTCTATGCATGATAATTTAATATCATGCATCTAAAATCATAATTAAAGGTTATAAATACTAATGGGTCCTTATTTGTCTTCACCAATACGTGATAAAAAAACCAACCAAAGCGAAAATACTCGGGCAAAAGTTGCATCATGTGAGATGCAGGGTTGGAGAAACACTATGGAAGATGCGAAATTAGTTAATTTGAACTTATCAGAAACGGCGATGATATTTGGGGTTTTCGATGGACATGGTGGCAAAGAAGTTGCGGAGTTCGTTTCGCGGCATTTTTGTCAGGAACTTGTCAGTAATCGTGCATATCAGAACCGTAATTATGAACAAGCTTTGAAAGACACTTTTTTACGTATGGATGAATTACTTAAGACCCAAGATGGTTTAAAAGAAGTCATACGTATAGCTAAAGACCTTCCAGATAATTATCCAGTTCAGGCTGATCCTAGTATGTTAGTTGCCGGATGTACATCAGTAGTATCATTACTTGTTAATAATACTTTATATGTAGCTAATGCTGGAGATTCAAGATGTATTCTTTGTCGTGATGGTAAAGCTATAGAACTTTCTCAAGACCATAAACCTGATTTACCTCAAGAAAGAGATAGGATTATAAAAGCTGGGGGTATTGTTGAAGATGGAAGGGTTATGGGGAATTTAAATCTTAGTAGGTCTATTGGTGACTTGGAATATAAAAAAAATTCTAGTATACCACAGAAGGATCAGATGATTAGTGCTTATCCAGATGTGAGAATAGAAGAAATTGGTAGAGGGGATCAGTTTTTGGTATTGGCTTGTGATGGAGTTTGGGATATGCTTACTTCACAAGAATGTGCTGATTTTGTTGGGCAAAGGATTAAAAACAAGCCTTTGAATTCTGTTGCTGAAGATGTCTTGGATAGATGTTTAGCCCCAGATATTGCCTCAAGTGGTGGACTTGGTTGTGACAATACTACAATAGTTATTGTTGAGCTTAAGCATTAGATAGTAAGAATTAATAGTTTTTAGAAGAAGTTGAGTTTATTAAACTTTTTAGGATATTATGAGGATACCATTACAAACTTGAATTTATTACCAATCCTACACCTCCATCACCCATTCTTGCAAAGCTGTGGGCACTTCAATCATATCTTTTTTAATAGCATAAATCACATTATTCGGGTCGAAATTCAGTTGGTATATTGTAAACCTAGGTATTGCATGTCTTTTACTAACCTTTAATAAACAGTTTTTCATCAAATAACTGGTAAGTATGCTAAAAGTAAATTTATCAACATCATAAACAATCATCGGGGATTTGTTTTTAAAAGCTTCATACTCTTTAAAAGCTGTAACCTGAGTAATATCCCTATTTTTCAAAGCTGACCTTATATAGCATATTAATACAAGCATATGCAAAGGTTTTAATTGTTGTATAGCTCGAGTATTATATTCTTCTAATTCAACCCCAGCAATAAGATTTTCAAGTAATTCAACATCAATCATCATAATACTTTGATATGAAAATCTTGATTTGATTCTTTTTTCTAACATTTCTATGAAATCAAGACGATTTGTCACCCCTATAACACACATCATACATATATCTTCATGAACAAGTTCAAAAAGTGTATATAAAAGGATTTGTTTTAGGTTACGATGAGCTAATTCTTGAATATCATAGATAGATATTATCATTTTCCATGTTGGGCTTAATGATGATTTTATAAAGTTTAAAGTACTTTGGAAATTACCTTCTGTGTAAACTGTTGAGGTTATATTGGCTATTTGGATTGCTAAACATTGAAGAGCGTGAAGGTCGTCTGTGATAAGAAGACCAGATAATGTTAGGACTGCGCATTGATATGGCTTAGAAACTTCGGATATCATTTTGGTTACGGAATTTGTCCTGTTACCAAGAAGGAGGACACATTGGTTTTGGCTCATTTTGAAACATCGGTCAAAGACATCTTTAAGCTGCGAAGCCATGATTTATTATAAAATATTGGATTAGGTGAATTTATTAAAAATATTTTGATGCTGATTATATGAAAAACCTTCAAAACTCAACAAAGAAATTCTCCCCTTCTCCACCCACTTCCAATATCCGACTTAAAACCTTAAAAATTCCAAATTTATAATTATATAAAATGGATACTAACTGTCTAGCAGGCAGTATCGAAGACACAATCATGCGTAGTCGTCAAATAATGCAAGAATCCAAAGCAGTGACAATGAAATATCTTCAAAGAAAAAACATACTCGAAGGAAACTTTCTCTACAACGACCTCAAACCAGAAAGAGATCTCTCAAGCATAAGCAACTCAGATATCATAAGACATATTTCCGAAATTGACTTAAAAAATCAAAAAGAAACCCTAATGCAAACCTTAGAAGAAGCCCAAAAAATCCAAGAACTTCAAAATAATATCAACGACCTTAATCAAAAAATCAAAACCCAAGCAATGAGAATCCAATACTTAGAAAACACTTTATCTGAAGTTAATTTAGAAAAGAAAAATTTGATTAATGAATTAAAAGCTTTAAAAAAAGAAAATAATATTGAGGCTAGTATAATCAGTCAGAAATATGAAGATAATGATATGAATAAAAGGAAATTAGATAAAGAATCTGATGATATTTTTATTATTGAAGATAAGATTAGGATGTTAGAGGAAAAATATAAGAGACAAGTTATTGAGAATCATGAATTGATGGAGGATATTAAGAAATTACAGAATGGGGAATGCTTTAATGATGATAATGCTAAGATAAATGAACTTGAGGAAATTTTGATTGAGAGTATGGAGAAATATCAGAAACTTAAGGAGAGATTGGAAAAAACAGAAAGTTTGATGTTGTTGGAAAATGCAAATTTCAGCCCTAAGTCTTCAGTTTCGAGAAAGGTTAAGGGAAATTTGTTGAAAACGACGATGTGTAAAAATAAAAGAAAGAGTTTGGTTAAAAGTAAGATGGGGTCTAGTAAAGGACTTTTACAAGGTTAAACTAGGGTTATTTTTTTTACTTTGTAATTTTTGTTATTGGTTTTTATAGGTATTACAGCTATTAATAAAATAGATAGGTTTTTATATTCGTTAATATATGTTTATGTAGATAAATTATATTTCACAAATCATAATCTTAAAATCTTGTTGAAAAGTTTCTAAGTCTATCTATATCACCCTTCTACTAAAATCTTAAAAATCTCTAAAAAAACTTCAGTACTTAGAGGGCAAAGTGACCAGGTATCGACCAGTCATGAAATAGTGATAAGCAATAAACCTTGATAAAGAAAAATGAGAAATATTTAAAAACAAAGAGAAAGAGAAAAGAAAACCATTTTCAAAAGCTAAAATTGTAATTTTTTTTTTGATACTGAGAAAATTAGCTTATATTTATTAATAGATATTGCATTATGTATATTAATATATATAAGTTTGCTAATAAATCGTTATTTTATAGTACCACCCATACTTAAGCTTTTCATATAAACTTTATGCTCATTTTAGGTAAGATATAAGTATTTTTAATCGATATAATAGATATTACAATCTATTTTTATAAAGAATTATTGAAACTTTAGCACTTCAAGTTCTTCAGGTTAATAAACTTCACAAATAGAATGATAAATCTTTTTGGTTTTTTTTCTTGTTATCATTAGCCTAAGAAATATTTATTTGAAAATCTCTACTTTTCTTTAATTGCAACTTTGCTTCCTACTATAAGAGTTTTAGATTATTTTTCAATTTCAGCTTTGTAGTATGCTTTAATATTATTAATTTCTTGTTGTATATTTATCTTATTTCCCTTACTATAAAGAGACTGTGATATAAACTTTATGACTAAATGATTTTTATCATTAAAGCCATTCAATATTTTTAAATCCTATAGCTAGTGAATATTGTTTTGGTTATTAATTTACGCACAAATTTACTTATAAAGAATAGTCTGCATATTTATGCTATAATAAAAGTTAAAATATATGATTTTAATATAATATTGATAATATACTATAGATAAGATACTTATGCTAAGATTAAACCAATCCTTTATTTAGAATTATTATTATTATTTTTATTTACTAAGCGATTAAAAATAGATTAACTTCATTATTAAACCTTAAAACTATCTATGACTGACCCCACATTTTAACCCAAAAAATGATACGGAATGGAAATTGCTTTTTCCTATATTAGTTTTAGATTCACCTTTTTTTTTATTTTCATTGAACAACTGAATTTGAAAATTTTCTAAGTTACTCAAGTCTCCTTCAAAAAGAAAATTGCCTGCAGATTCATTTATTGTTTCCATTTTTTTACCTAGTAATTGAAGTTCTGCATCATTCCCTGCCTCTCTTCGTGAATATATATAATCGTACTCAGACATGCCACTTAAATCTTCTTTTTGAATTTTATCATTTTTTGGAGTATAAATAGCTCGAGAATCAGCGTAGGTTTTACAATTTATTCTCCTTATGTAATGTGCTAACTCATGAAAAATTGTTAAAAGCATCGCTGCTTGACTGTCAGATTTAGGGGGTTTTAGCGAAATATAAAAAGGAGATACTAAAATCTTTTGATTAAAAGTTGTTAATCCATAAAGTGATGGCTGCATTTGTAAAACATAAACGCGATTTAAAGCTTTTGTAATAATATTAGCGAATTCAGCTGAATTTGCTATTTCATCCAATGTTTTTTCTTTTTTTGCAATTTCCTCTAATTTATTCTCTTCATTTTTTTCTTTTTCTAAAAGATTTTTCTTTATTTTTTTTTCACCTGAAAAAGCCTCTTCAAATTTTTCTTCTAAATTCTCTTCACACTTTTCTTCTTCTAAATTTACTTCATATTTTTCTTCTTTTAAATTTTGTTTTTCGTTTATTTTCTTTAATTCACCAAAACTTGTGCTGTTATTTTCTAAATATTTGGCAAGCATTTTCAAGATTGTTTTCTTCATCAAAAAATTTTTTATCTTAGCCATAAGTGCAGCATTTTGACTTAATAACCCAACCAATTTGTAACACAAATAATTTTGATTTTGGACAGGGAAAAAGTGGTACCAATCTTTTTGGTAAGTTAAGGAAATTAACCCAAAAAGGTACGTTTCTTTTTTAGTCACATTTTTTTCTCCTAAAAAGTTTTTGATAATTTTATTGTACTCTGGCTCTATGGAATCATGTTCAATAATTGCGTCTATTAATTCTTCATCACATTCAAGGCTAAAAGACATATCTTTATGAAAAGCATAAAAAAATGAAACCAAGCCCTCTTTGAATTTTATGTTTTCTGAGTCACATCTAGAAGCATAAAATAAGTCATGACCCTTTTTAAGAATCCTTAGTAATCCATCAAATCTATCTGAAGTATATGTTCTAACTTTGCTTGCTATTACTACTCTTAAATTATCGTATTTTTCATATTTTACTTGAAACTGTATTAATTCTTCATTCTTTAAATCAGTAGGTTTTCTTATTATTTTATGTGGAGGCACACCGCCAAATACTTTTTTTAATTCATAATTATAACTATCACAAATTGTATGAATCTTACTTATAGTATCTACAAAGTAATCACAAGATTGTTCTAATTCCCGATCTGTAATATTTTCTTCTTCTATATTTTCTGTTTGAATTATCAAGTTAGGTCTAATTATTTTTTCGATTTCATCTCTGGAAACATTCAGTTTTAAACTGATTTTTTCATAGTCGCATCTTTCACTTGAAATTATATTTAAACACAATATTATTATATCTTTCAAAAACTGGTTATCAATCCTCTCTTCAATATTTGAAGAGTAAGTAATTTCTGGTTTATCTTTGCTTCTGATTGGAAGGTCAAAAATTCTTCGAAACCAAGACATATGATTTTTTGTTTGTAAATTTATATTTGCTTTAATATTAAACATTGATAAACACAGTAGACCAAAAGAAAAAGTACTTGAATACAAAAAGTTTATATTATCAATTACTGCCACTTTGTTTTCTATTTCAGTCAATAATCTTAGCTCTGGAGATAAGATTTTTTTGTTTGCCAAAGGAATTATTTTACTAATATTCTGTTTATTAATTTTTTTTATTATCCAGAAATTGTCACCTATCAAAACTTCTCTTTTTTCTGTGAAGTAAATAAAATCTTTATTAAGACCGACATTATATATTCCATGTTTTTGCATTTCAAAAAGAATTTGTCCGAGTTTTCCGAGGGCTTCAATTTTTAGACTTTCATCCCAATTTCTTGCTAATTCACTAAATGATTGTCCACATTTTTCTGTAATCAAAACATATAAAATTGATGTTGGATTCTCTTCAGTATAAAATCCATAAAGAAGCTTTGAATAAGAAAAATAATCATTATTAAACCAAGTTCTTTCTATGGTTATATACTCACAAACAAGTTCTGGCGGTCCTAAAAATTTTCTGATAATAAACCTAAACTCATTTTCCTCAATTCCTTTATAATAAGATAGTTCTGAGTCTCCAAATATCTTTTTGTTTATTAGGTCACCTTCAAGTATCGAATCAGGAAATTTACTTAATTGGTAGATTGATTCCAAACTCATCAATTCTCTATTGATTTTCATTATTTTTATAAATCTAAAATTTGCAAACCAAAAATTTGAAGATAAAAAATTGTTTTTGAAATAAAAAAAATTGAACTTAGTAGATGAGCCTATTTTAAAGGCTTTATCGCTTAAAAAAGTATTCACATATCTATTAGAGTTTTCAATCATTCCTTACGTTTAATATATAATTATGCATAAACTAAAAAATTAATTAAGTTTTATTACTTTATTTTATTATTTTTACTTTTTTTGTATGTTTTTACCTGTTTTTTAATACTTCTCACTTTTCTTTGCCTAGGCTTATTGCTTATCACTCCATCCCTAATTCTTACTTGTTCTTTCTAGTTCTTTACTAGTTCTTTACTAGTTCATAACTAGTCCATACCTAGTCACTTTGCTTTCTCAACAACCTCCAGCCTTACCCTAACAAAACCCTTCATAATCATTTTATCTAAAAAAATGGAAACACCGATCGAGTCTTTGAATTTCTCAGAACGAGAAAAAAAGTACTACACCATTGAATTTGAGCAAATAACCTCTGAACAAAAACGGCCTCTAATCGAACGAGAG
The DNA here is from genome assembly GCA_001970955.1 of Stentor coeruleus. Taxonomy (NCBI): domain Eukaryota; phylum Ciliophora; class Heterotrichea; order Heterotrichida; family Stentoridae; genus Stentor; species Stentor coeruleus. Next base: position 28,857 of record MPUH01000627.1, read on the forward strand.
CTTAATGGACAAGTAGCCGCACAGTTTTTACGTCAGCTGAAAATTAAAGAAAATGACCTTTCAACTATTTGGAGCCTAGTATCTGAGCATAAACCTTATTTAAAACTACCTAATTTTATGGCAGCAATGCGATTATGTAGTGCTTTAAAACAAGGTAAGCCTTTAGTATCCCAAAACTATCTTACTGAGCAAAATGTTCTTGCAAGACGTAACAGAAACATCCCAAACCGGAATTCTTTGACTAATGAAGATGAAAAAAAATCTGTTGAAGATAAAAAAGCTGTAGAAAACCAAGGGATAACAGTTATTGATAGAGAAAAAGTTAAGGAAGATGATAAAATTGAAGAAAATAAAGTTGTTTGTAATGAGGTTTGTATAAAACCAAAGGAACTTATGCCAATACCTTTACAAGTAAGTCAGGAAGTGAGTTTCCCAAAATTTGGTAAGTTTGAAGATATGGATTTAGAAGGTGATCAAACAGCCAAAAATAAAGAAAAAGTTCAAAGTGAAGAGAAAATTATAGAAAAACCTAAAGACCCTGAGCCTGAGAATTCTTTAAAAGCTAATATTCAAACCCCAATAGAAGCCCCTCAAGAGAAACTGGAAAAAGACCCAATTGAAAATTCACAAGAAAAACCTGTGGAGAAAATCCAATTAGAACTTGAAGTAAAAAGTGAAAAACCTTTATTCCCTGTGCCGATAATCAGTAAGAAAGACATGTTATGCGATATCCCATCTTTTACCGAAAACCCCGATACATCCCCAAAGCCTCAAATCAAAGACCCTTCCGATCAGAAGCCAATCCGTAAACTAATCCAAGAAGATTTTTCAAGTGAGTCTTATAAACTTCCAGAAAGTAGTAATTTATCCCCATCAAGCCTTGAAACTAAATCTTCAGTTGAAGAAGTTAAAGCTCAGCCTAAGCTTTTCCCTCGTGTGCCATCTTTACCTAAAATCTACAAGTCTTTACTTAGTAAAATACCAGAAGAAATCACCCCACCTAAATCTTCATCTTCTCGTGACCCTCAAATAACAGTAGAAAACCCTGTACTTATAACATCTGGTTGGTTAGGAAGTAGTTCTTATTATATATATACAATAGTCACAAGAGTATCAGGTAAAATTTTCACTGTAAAAAGACGCTTTAGTGACTTAGATTGGATGCATTATCAGCTTGTGTCAAAATACAAAGGTTTTATTATCCCTTCAAGACCTGATAAAAAACTTATAAAAAACACAGACGAGAAATTTATTGAAGAAAGAAGGCTGCAAATGGAAAAATACCTTAATATTATAGCCAAACATCCAATATTAGGCTCGTCTATAGCTTTTAAAATATTCACACAAACAGCTAATGAGAAATTTGATAAGGAAAAAAGTAAAGCTGAAGCTGTTGAAGAATATCAGGAGTATCGGAGTTTGGAAGATGCGGTAGATAAAGTTTTTGCCCTGGTTCAGAATAAGTTCCAGATTATTTTTTCACAGAAAATCGTCCCTTTTAGTAAGGAAATGTCTGAAATTGAGGAAAAACTTATAAAACTTGAAGCGCCGATACAAACTTTGTCAGGTTCGTTTAGTCATTGGTCACAAATATCTATTGAAAGTAATAAAATTGTGTCGAGTATGAAACTTAGTAGTGAATTTTCAATTTTTTTGAATAATTTCAAAGCGCTTGCGAGAAGTAGTTCACAGGATTTGACTAGGCTTTCTTTAGAAGTTAAAGAAGAACAGTTAAGATTGGAAGGGTTAAAAGAAGCTTTAAATACTTATAAGATTACTGTTGAAGAATGCTGTAAATTACAGACGTTGATATCGAGAAAATTAGGAAAACATAAATCTAGTTCGGATGAAGATACAGCAGCGAGGTATTTGAATGAAATTCAGTCAACACAGGATACGATTGATAAGTATAATAAAACTTTGACAGAAATTGAGGAAAATGTGATCAAGGAGAATCTGACTTTTGATTCTGCTAAGAGTGAACATTTGGATTTGACGATTAGGGATTTGGTGTACTCACAGAAAAATCATTATGCTAAGGAAGCTGAGTTTTGGAAGAGCTGTTTGAATTTACAGTAATAATATCAAACTTGACATAAAAAAATAGTAAAAACCCACTTTAATAATTATTTCCTAACCAAAAAAGCCTAACTTTTCCCAATCCTTCTTTCTTACAGGAAAATCCATTAATTTAATTATCAGGAGGTTTATGTCCAACCGCAATACTCCTATTTGTACTCGGCTTCCTCGATATTTTCTCCGACTTAATCCTTTGAGCAATTGTAAACTCCTTCTGAACTTTCCCATTTATACATTTCCCTGAGGCAACATTCTGAATTGGATATTTAACTTTTGGTAATTGTAAAGCTCCATAGTTCTGTTTAAGTATCATTTCCCTATATTTCTTCAAATAATATAAAGACTTTTCTGAATTTTCACGTTCCTGATGAGTTTTTAATGGAGGTGCCGAGATATCTCTAATAATAATATTTTTTGTGCCCATTTGTGGTAAAACTAAGCTTTTATTGTTGTTTGGTATCGTTTCTTCAAAATTGGGTCTTGGGAGATTTTCTATGACTTTGTTTATTTTTGTTGGAAAATTTATTGTTTTTAAAAGGAGGTTTTCAGTTTCTTCACAAATAATATCGTTAATATGGTTTATTACACAAGGAAGTTGAAGGATTTGACTACAGGTAAGACGATTGCTTGGGTTGATTTGGAGAAGATGTGAAACGATTTGTTGAAGGTCTTGGGAAAAAGTTCGGGGGATTGGGGTGTATTCGCCTTTGGTCACTTTTTTGAAGAGGCTTTGCATATCTTCTCCACGAAAAGGAGGCTTTAAACATATAGCCTCATACAAAACACAACCAAAACTCCAAAGATCACTCCTAATATCATAAGGTAAATCCTTCCACACTTCAGGACTAGCATAATAAGGTGTTCCAGTCTGTGTATGTTCTAAACATCCTTTAGCTACTTTAGAAACATTCATATCGCCAATTTTGATTTTCCCATCAGTCGTTAAAAACACATTAGCACTTTTTAAATCCCTATGGACAATATTTAATTCATGAAGTGCTTTAGTCCCTCTTGCTATTTGTATAACTAATCCCCAAATAAACTTTTCACTCATATAAGTTCCTTTTTTTTGATAGAATTGGACTTTTTGAAATAAGTCACCTCCATCAGCATACTCCATAACTAAACATAAAGATTGAGAATCATCATCATAAAATGCTTCTTTATATGATATAACGTTTTTATGATGAATTGATGCTAATATTCGAACTTCGTTTAAGGCATTTCGCTTTTCTTTTTCTTTAAGTCTGCATAGACGAACTTTTTTTAGTGCGTAGATTTTGTTGTCGGATAAACGTCGGACTTTGAAAACAATACTGTAGGCTCCTTCACCTAGTTTGGATAATATTTCGTAATCTTTAAGAGACATTTATGTTGAATGCTAGGTTTAAGTATGAGAAATTTTTTTATGAGATTTTGACGGAGGTTCGGAAAATTGTGCAGGTTTTGTCAGGAATTTTGGTTTAAAATTTAATGTTTGGCAATGCGTTGTGATTTAAAAAATATTGGTTTGAGTTTTATATGATAGCTTATTTAAGAATATTTTAAAANCAGGAATTTTGGTTTAAAATTTAATGTTTGGCAATGCGTTGTGATTTAAAAAAAAAAACTCATGTTCATGATAGTTTTCATGCTAGGATATGCAAAAGATGATTGATAAAGCTAAATGACTTTTATATGTGGTTTAAAATGACAAAAATAATCTATTCAGACAAAATTTACAAAAATACTAAGACTACAGAGATATTTTATGGAAAATATAGAGGAAAGTTATAGCGTAATTTAAAAATATACTAATTCTTAAGAAAACTCTGATTTTTTCACTAAAAATCAGTATTAATACCCACTTAAACCATAAAACTATCCTAAGCTATCCTAAGCATCAAATACTAAAAAATCAATATTACTCTAACCTCTTTTTCTAATCCTATTATTTTAATCTAAGCCTATAAAAATTAATTTAAAACTTCATTCTACAGCATTTCCTAAATTAATAATTTCTTCACTATGCCAAACTCTTCATTTATCATCAAGCAAAGCTTAAGCACATCTCTTCACTGAAATTACGCAATTTTTTAAATCATAATCATCACAATTCTCTCAAAAACAATATTTAATATTGCTTTTATTCAATGCCTAACCTATAAAATCTTAATAATTTATACTTAAAATTTATAAAAACCTAATATTCACATTTTAATATAAAGAAAAGCCTTAAAAAATGAGTAAAGATTTTAGTTCTCATGTTTGCATGCGTTCTACAGCTTGTTCATGACCTGTAAATTTAACGAAATAGTTTTGGATACGCATATCTTGTTGAGCTATAGTTGAATCATGAGAACCTGTTGATAAGACATGATTGTTTCAAGATAAGGATGAAGCACGGTCTGTGTAGTTTTTGAATGAACGGATTTCTGAGGATTTTTCAATGTCAAAGATTTTTACTGTGTGGGTTGAGTCAGCGATTGCTAAGGATTTGCTCCCTGGCATAAAGGAGACTGAGGTTATTATGGAAGATGGGTATTCGAGGAAGGGACTTGCGCTACTGATAAAAATACCTTTTATATAAATTTAGTGTTTTTTTATAATTTTATTTGAGTAAATAGATTTTATCACACTGAGGTTCAGGTAGTAGTCGTCTGGTGTTATATTTAGGAAGATTGTAATGATGATGGATTTAGTTTTGATGCTTTTATATAAGGGACTTGCGCTACTGATAAAAATACCTTTTATATAAATTTAGTGTTTTTTTATAATTTTATTTGAGTAAATAGATTTTATCACACTGTGAAGGAAGTGGCCTATAAGTGTTAGTTATTAAGTTTTGATAATGAAAGTTCTCAACAGACGACGAGAAAAAGCTAGGGTCTTTTTGTTTTAAAGCTCTATAAATAATGTCGTCATTCTGAAGATTGCTATAAAAACTTGTAGTAATGTTAAGTCCAGGAACATTGTCGAATTTTCGAGATTTTATATACCTTAATTATTGAGTAGGTGTTTTATTTTTAGCTGTATATGTCGAAAAGGTAGCTCCATCAAAGGTCTTTTTTTTATATATTGCAGGTGTAGCGGTATTTTTTTGTCATGTCCATAAATGTTTATTTTTTTAAATTAACTGAGAAAATATGAGTTATACGGATAGGCTGTTAGGAATAAATGGGATAACACACAACTTTAGAAACAAAGCTTTCAATTATAGAAACAATGCTTTCAATTATCTCAAGTTTTCTCAATAGCGTTTTGCGTATATTTTTATAACATCCTAAAAATATTTTTAAAATTATTTTAAAAGCCTTAAAAACCCTAACTTAAACACATATTCAAAGACAAATCTTGTAAACTAACTAGAAAATGATAATTTTGTATAGAAAAACTCATAGATTTACTATACCATTAAATATAAAATCATAAAAATACAAATCGACTCGTTTCTTAAGGGATAAATACATATAAAAATCATAAATCCCTTTAAGTTCTTGACAAAATCGACATTTTATATATATAAAATACCAAAAACCCTAACATAATCACTTAAATCCTTATATCTATTTATTTATCTCATCCTAGACAAATCATTTCTAATAGGTTTAGGGACGAAATCAGTTGAATAAGAAGTGCTGTAATGATTTTTGCTATTAAAAATATTTCTCGTGTCAATTCCATTTCTAATCTTAGCAAGGTCAGGTGTGCTGGCTGTAGGGTTTTGGAACTTCTTAAAAGTCCTCTGCGTTGTAGTCTCAAAGAAATTAGAATCACTAGGATGAACTAAAGACTTTGCCCCAAATCCAGTTTGAGAAATGGTGAAATTTGATTTACTTTGCGAATGTCCACGATAACTTTGTTGATAATTAGACTCTAAATTCCAAGGTTTAAGCATATACCCTCTATAAGGTAAAGGACTAGCTCTTATCAAATGAGACTCAGCACCCCAATCAGTGAAATCCCTATCATAACTTGTTCTACCTGAGAACTTTAGATTACTTTGGAAGTCTTTTGGCTTGCAACTTTCACTTTTGGCTAGTCCCTGATTCTTAAAATCAGAGTGTGTTGTTGACATAAGATTAATCTTAGATGAAGTCTTGAGAAATGACTTGTACTCTTTTGGTACTATAGGGGCTTCAGAAGTTAAAGGCTTTTTGATATATTCAGTTTTATATATTGATAAATAATTTGGTCTGGCTGATGTTGCTAATTTGAATGTAGGCCCTGGGCAAATATGTTTCTCACAAGTACAGTGATGGCAGTAACAACGACCAGTCCGATGCTCAAGTTCAGAGACTATTGGAAGATCAGGGTTATCTAAAGGACATGTAGGTTTCTTTTTTTTATTAGAACCAAGGTCTTTGATTCTTTTTATATGGATAGCAGTTTTAGGCCTTGACATTTATAAACTCAATATATTATGTTATTATTTGATAAAGACAATTTTTAATTGCTAGACTAGTTTTTGAATATTTTTTTTATTAGATATTTGGAAAACAATTTTCTTTGAAGGAATATATGTGGAAATTTTGAAGATTACTACTTAGAAACTTTTCTGAATATAAATTTCTTGTTTATGCTCATGGAAAACTTTGTATTCTATTGGCAGGGTACCTTGTTTTAAGATATTTTTCTTTTTTTTATAGATTTTGTCTATGTCTGGGTGTTAGAAATTTCAGCTGGGATATTGAATTTATTTTAGAGGATGAGTTGATTAGATTGTCTTTTTATAATCGCTTTTGGGATTACTGAGAATTGGGAAATCTGTGGGACTAAAAATTTGAGAATAAGACCTAAGATGTGGATAGTTTTTATAAGCATTTTTAAGAGAAGATGCTTGGGACTGAACTAAGAAATTATGACATCAATGAAAGATCAGAGAAGAGGGAAAATAGTAAAAATTTAGAGATTTTAGTGATGGTCCATGATATACAATGCAGGTTGTTGTATTATAAGCTTTAGGTTTAATGATTTATTTTAACTTTATATTTAAGGGTTTTATAAGCAAGAACTTTTCTATCTGGGCTTGTTTCGAGGATCTTCAAAGCGTTTTGGCAGAAGCCTTAGCAACTTATTTTTTCTTCTTCCTTTGCAATACGTCTTTTAACCTAAGCTTTAGATCTTTATGATTATTCTTTTCTATCAAAATATTTTCTAAAGATAAGCTCAGCAAACTATATGAATGATTAAGAATCTTTGTTTATATACGCCAAATAGCCTATTCAAAAATTATTTATGAGTATTTTTAATAGTAATTCGCTTTCAGTTTTTATGCACTAATTTTTTTTAATGATTTGTATTGATAAAATTTTATATGAAAGCCAAAATTATTCAAGTTTATCTTAAGCATTTTAATGCAAGATTTCTTATTAAAATCAGCATCTTAAAGTATTCTTAAACCTAATAATTTATTAGTATTTAAGTTAATGCTCAATTTCATGTTGTTGATAAATTTCTCCAAGACCCAATGTATTTTTTATATCAATGCCTCAAGGTATATAAGCATTCTCTTAATCAAAAACTTCTAAATACCTTAATCATATAAATAAACTTTAAGCTGCAATCTTTTCTCCTCATAAAATCTCAAACTTTACAATCTATTCATTAAAAAATTATCAAAAAAAGCCTAAAAATTAACTAATCCTAACTAAATTGACTTTTGTAGACTAAAAACCATTTTTCAACTTCAAATCGCCCTTTAACCCCAACATAAAAATATTATAATTTATTAATCATGTCACTAACATCTGAGGCTATGCTTTCTCTTTTAAAACTTCTCATAAAAAATACTGACAAAAAAGCTCTTAGGTCCTCTCCAAACTTTAACACCCTAGTCCAACTTTACCAGCAAATTTATAGCATTAGATTTCTTCTACCTTTCCCTTCAAAAGTAACAGAAGAACTAAATGAACTTTTTACCTGCTCATACTGTTTATCACAACAGGCTACGATTTTTCTTAAATGCTCGCATAACCTTTGTGAAGATTGCTGCAATTTGTTTATCCAAAAACATCAAGAAAAAAGTAAAAAGCAGCATATCGACCTAAAGTGCCGGATATGCAAAACTCGTATCAATTTATCCAAATACAATCATTTAATAGATAAAAGCCAAAGCCAAGGTAATAAAATAGGTTGTGCTGGGTGTAAAGAGATAAAATGTTCAGGAGATTTTTATAATAATCAAAATTGCAGCAAACTCTGCAAAATATGTGTATGGAAATACGTCACTGAAGGTGTTGAAAAATGCAAAATGTCAGGTGTTAGAATTAAATACAAAGACTTCGAAGCCGATGATAGTTGTAGTGAATGTTTAAATCCTTTGACATCTTTAACAGCGATTTATGTATGCAACAATCATCCTTACTGTAGCTTTTGTGCTAAAGTTATGATTTCAGATGTCATGTGTAAGAAATGCAATGAACCAATAAATGATGGGTATTACAAAATCGCTTTGGCTAGTCTAAATATGAAGTGCATGTTTTGTTCTAAAATCAAAGAAGTGGATTTGTTCGTCAAGAAATTCTGTTGCGTGAAGAAAATATGTATCGAGTGCCAAATAGGTTTCAATATGAAAAAATGCAGAGGATGTCAGGAAACGCTTGATCTTAAGTTTTATGTCTAATTTTAGAAGTAATTTACATAATACTACATATAAGATTAATAGTAAAAACCAGTTTCTATTACCAAACCCAACAACCTTAACCCTTAATTCTAAGTAGTATCATACTTATTGTCTAATATCTTAATTACACCCTAATATTTATTTTCAAAATCTAAAAACCTTTAAAAAAAAATCCACTTTTCCATACTAATAATGCTAAATATTCATAAGTCAGACCTGACTATCCTCAAGACAATTGGCACAGGGACTTTTTCACGTGTAGCTCTTATCCATCTTAAAAAAGATAAAACCCGTCAACTTTATGCCCTTAAGATGATAAACAAAGAAATTTTATTTAAACTAAAACAAGTCGAGCATTCAAAACATGAAAGAAACGTCTTGAGAATATTAGACAGTCCTTTTATAATCAAACTTTACTCATCTTTTCAAGATAACTCATGCCTTTACTTAGTACTAGAGTATGTTTCAGGTGGTGAACTTTTTTCTCGTCTTCGGCTTTGGCATCATTTCCCAAACGACGCAGCTCTTTTTTATTCAGCACAAATCCTTTTGGCTATAGAACATATACATAGACAAGGGTATATGTATAGAGATTTAAAACCTGAGAATATATTGATTGATTATCAGGGTAATGTAAAAATTGCTGACTTTGGGTTTTGTAAAAATGCACAACAAAAGAGTTTTACAGTCTGTGGAACCCCTGAATATCTTGCCCCGGAGATTATTAAATCTGAAGGTCATGGTAAAGCTGTTGATTGGTGGGCTTTTGGCATTTTGGTATATGAAATGCTTGTTGGCTATCCTCCTTTTTATGATCATAACCCTTATAAAATCTATAAAAAAGTTGTCCAATGCGAGTATTCTATACCAGAAGGACTTAGTTTACAGGCTGCTGATATGATTTCAAGGCTTTTGATTGTTAATGCAGAAGAAAGACTTGGATTTAAGATGGGTAGTAATGAAGTTAAGGCTGTATCTTGGTTTAATGGTGTTGATTTTGCTATGGTTGCTAGAAAGTTAATACCTGCACCTTGGGTCCCTACATTAACTTCACCTGATGATACTTCTTCTTTTGCTGAGTACCCGGATGACCCTACTTTTTTCCAAAGCGCCTCACCACAAGTTAATGAATTGTTTGCTGATTTCTAAATAAGTAAATTAAAGTAAGCGTTTGGATGGTTTTGAAAATGCAAAGGTAATGATGGTTAGGTTTTTAATTAGAGATATGATGATTAAGATTTTTTTTCAGGTTACTGAAAGAAGGAAGTTTTATGGCTATTTGAGAAAAGAAAAGTTGGATGTTTGAATAGGTTGATTAGGGAAAATTGGTAGGATGGAATGAAATTTAGGAATTTGTTGGAGATGAGATTTTATTTAGATGCTGATTTAAGTTTTTTTTTGATAATAATGGTGAATGCTTATGATTTATAGAAGAGGAAAACTGAAAAGTTGTATTGGAAAAATTAAGTATTTTGTTTTACCCAGGCTTGGAACTTGTGGTATTTAATTTTTTTTTTAGTGGAGTGATTCAGTTTTTTCCTGATCTAAACTTAGTAATAAATTTGAAATAATATTTTTATATCAGCATAACACTTTATTATCATCAAACATTTTTCGTTTGCACAAAGGTGTGCTTATATCATTATAATACTATAAAATATTAATAGATATTTTGATTGTGAATATTGTGAATTTAAAATTATCATGCATATCATAATTAAAGTTATTTAAATGCATATAGTTAATATAGTTATATGGATATATATTTAGTAATAATTTATGATATTTTGATAAGTTCATAATCTAAGTTTATCTGTTTAAACTTTAAATAAATCAATTTTCAAATATCTGAATTTTAAGTGTATTTTAGATAATCTCACAGCCACTATAAACATTATCAAAACCATACTTTCAGCAATCTTAAAAAGTTATATTTATAGTATAAAAGCCATAAGATTTATCATGATTTAAATCATCTATAAACATCTAAAATTATTATTAAAACAATAATCTCACATCTTCAATTAATCTAAACTTATTCAACCTTCCTTCACTTTATTAAAATTTAATCCGTTATTATCACAATTAAACAAAAGCCTAATTTTTCTCTATTTACCTAATAAAGTAACCTGAATAAACTTTCGTTTAAACTATCAAACTAATTCAACAAACCTTGAAAAAAATCTTTTCTGAAATTTTACAACAATTTATAACAATCCTCAAACATAAATTTATTTCATTAAAAATAACAATAAAAGCCAGTTCCCAAATATCATCGTATAAAAAAATCCTCATTTGCTCATTAAAATTTTTTTCTGAGAATTTTATCTTTTAAAGTACAGTTTCTAGACTTGATAGAAAAGGATATAATATGGAAAACATGGAAGATGGCTTGAGGAGACAGCTTGACCGGCATGAAGAAAACACAAAAGACTACTGGTACGATGAACAATGGTTAAAATTCAGTGCCCTTGATAAAGAAACTGTAATGCACTACTTTTACATTTCAATATTCTATGATAAAACAGCGAACAACGAAAAAACTAAAGAAGACTTAAAAAAACTTCAATTCATGAAAGGTCTAGAGTACACTTTAACCTACGCCATGCCTGATCTGGGCATTTTTCATATCAGAAAGCAATATCGTAGTAGTGAAAAAAAAGTAACCCCAATAGCCATATACTATGTCTATCATGGTAGAGTTTATGAAGCCCCCTCTCTAAGTCGGGTGATAAATTCTAAACTTCGAAACATGTCTTATTATCTAAACGAGTCCTTGTCTTTATTATCTAACTATTTAGAAACTAACAAATAACTATTCTCTTGATATAATAATTGCAATTTTAGATAAAAAACTTTGAGTTATTCTAATTGACCTGACTTTACTTAAAAATAATGGACCACAATCAGAAATTGCTATGGACAAGGATTGATTATAAATATGAAAAAAATGCTTCCTGATATTCATTATCGCTCCATGACACCTAGTAAACTTAGTATTAAAGACTTCAAATCTCCACAGATTAAGTCTAATTTACACTTGCGCAAAGGACAGCATGTTTCTTTGTCACCTCTACGTATTTCACCTAACCAATATGATTCAAATGAATCGATTTTCAATACTCGAACGATATCTGATGAGATCCAAACATCTAAAACAGATCCTGGACTTTTTCTAAAAAGAATTAAAACTATGCTCACTGATCTTGATGCTAAAAATACCCGCAGAAATCTACAAAAGAAAATCACAAAGGGAAAAAGGAAAAGATTCGAGGATATAGCTACTGCTTTACTACACCTAACAAACTCTACCAACAACAAGGTAAATGCTTTTAATTGTTCCCAGCTTTTCATATCATTAGGCTATGTAACCGAGCACGAAGCTCTAACCAATATGTTTTCCATAATGTGTAAAGGTGATGCTCTAAGCAAAATCTTCCTCAAAAAAAGCGAAATTCTAAGAGTATGTGAAGATCCTCGAGTTGACGGTATATTAAGTGCACTTCTCCGAGAGTACAAATTGCGTAGAAACAGAGACAAAGTTGAAGAGTTTGATTCTTTAGTCGACATAATCAAAAAATGGTGGAGTAAATTAGACATCGGAAATAAAGGCCTAGTAAACATCGAAGACATCTGTCGTTTTTTCATCACAATTGAAGCTATAGAAACAAGTTATGATGCTAAAAAACTCTTTGGTAAAATGTCACAATATATCATTTTCCGTCAGTTTTTTGGGTTTTTTGCTAAAGCTTTATTCAAGTTCTTACTTTTGAGCTTGCACGATTTAGCTAATCAGAAACAATCCCAAGACCTCCCACCTGATATAGCAATAGGAGCTCAACGTAGGAAAATGATAATAGAAGGGTTAAGTGGGGAAAATCGAGTTATTGAAACTTTAGTTCATTATACTAAACAATAATCTAATAATCATGTTTTTAATTATTAATTAACTAGTTTTTAGATGAAATTTGCTGTAACTGAGCATCGGCTGGGATTTAACTTTAAGACGGTTGGTGAACCCATGCTTGTAGCCGATGGACATTTTGATTGGAGTGAGTTTTTCATATGGGGTCATTGTAAAGTAAGGCTTTTCATTAAGAAAAGCTCTTGGGCTGCTTGCTAAGGAGTGGTTCGGTTTGATAAGGTTGGTTATTGTACTAGACTTTGAGCTCAAAAATGCTCTAGCCGAACGATTTCTACTATGAATATCAGTATAGGACCCTTCAGAAGTTTGTGTCCTGCTTGTTTTCACAGTAGAAAAATTTCTTTTCGTCACAAGTTTCGGTTTAAAAGTGCATTTCATCAGCATTGCATCTTCTTTTGATTTCCTCTCATTTTCTAACCTACACTTTTTCCTTATAAGCCAACGTTTAGACCTTTCATGTATTGTTTGTCCATCAGGAGGTTCTTCATGATCAGCATTAAAACCCATTGAACTAGTTTTTTCCCTTAAACTAAAAAGCAATTTGTTTCTTGATTCTATATCATAAGACACATACTCAGAATTATCAAGTGATCCAATTTTTGATGAAGGTTTTACTAATGATGCATAAAATTGAGGAGAATCTGATCTTGGGCTAAATATTGACACATTATGAGATGAGTGTCGTTCTGTAGATACTGAAGATCTTTGAGTAGGGCTCATTAAGGATACTAGAGAAATTTTTACTGATTTGGGCATGAAACGAGAGTTTTTGATTATGTTTTGGGTGTTTTGGAGACGTGATGGGTTGAAGATAGGGAATTTCTTCGGGGATTTTAGGATTTTACGTGATTTGTTGTTGATTTTAGGAATGGATCTGGATTCAGATTTCTCTTTTAGACGCCTTTTGGCTCGGAGATTATCGATTTTTCTTCGGATGCGACGGTAGCGCTCGAAGATGTCGTTTGAGAACTCGAAGTGCCTTTGACATGAGGCTTTGCGTTTGTTTGATTGGTGATCCATTAATATTATTATTTAATTTTAAATGAGTGAGAAAAGCTGAGAATTTTGGAGTGGTTTTTGAAGATGAGGAGGTTTGATAGGAGAGTTAGGGTTTTTAGGTTGCTTTTATGAGGGATTTAGGCATTTTTTAGTGATTTTATTGGGAAATAGTGTTGGGATTTTTATTAGAGAAATCAGTGGAAGGAGATTGGGAATTTTTATATGGATGATTGGTTTATAAATTGAAAAAATTAAGTAGGAATAGTATTAATTT